>BMAO01029730.1:0-144374 GCA_019973975.1 Trichonephila clavata | reverse complement strand
TTTGTGGAATGACCTGCAAAGCATGCGTCAACGCTATTTGTAAGCTCGAGATATCCTCAAAATAACAGTCTTTTAATTTCATTTTAAGCTATGGGAATAAGGAGTAGTCACAGGGTGCTAAATCAGGTGAATACGGTGGATGGTTCAACACACAGACATTATTTTTTTGCCAAAAATTGTGTGTGTGAAGGGAGGTGTGACTGGGTGCATTGTCGTGTAACAAACAGCAACTGCTTCAGTCCGATGTTCTGGACGAATGTGACGAATTTTGGCCATTAAACGCTGTAAAACAGCTAAGTAGTACTGACATGTAATTGTTTGTCCAGTTGGAACGAATTCTTTGTGGATAATATCCCTAGCATCGAAGAATGCAATAAGCATTGTTTTAATTTCGGATGGAATTTTCCTTGTCTTTTTGGCTTGTGGTCTGGCTTCTTCTACCTTATCTCTTCCATCCAAATAACGTTTGTACCACACAAAAACGTTTGATCTACTTAAACAACAGTCACCGTAAATTTGTTTCGTGAGTTGGTATGTTTCCGAAGCACTTTTACCAAGTTTTGCGTTAAATTTAATCACGGCTTTTTTCTCCATCTTAAAAAATCAACATAAAAAAATTTACTTATGCAATGAACACTTGTCTTCTCTCACCTACTAAACGAAATGTGCACAACTTTTTGGTAGTGTCAGCAGACCATGGGCATTATGGCACATGCACATTTGCACTCATGGTGCCATTACAGGCTGAGATCTGGAACGAGTCTTAAAACTTATTTACCGCACTGTGTATATAGTATAGATAGAGGATTGTTAAATTTTAAGATTGTTAAATTTTAATTATGAAAAAACTAATTAACATTTTGAAGAATTTTCAGTAAATTGAAAATCAAACACTAAGTAAAGAACGATTTATAGCGAATAAAACAGTGAAGCATAATAAATAAAGAGCACTGAATAACTCAATATATATCAATTGTCAGTCAATATGTAAATGTTATTTAAAACAAATATCTGAGTACTCATTTTACGTCATTGAGGAAGATGGTTTTCACAAAACACATTCTTAGAGTATATATGTTAAAAAAAAACACTTTTGTCAAATTTCAAGTATGTAAGTTTAATCGTTCGAAAACGGAATTTTTTGTATTGCGGTCACCCAACCCTTTGCAGAAAACTTTCGCAGAACCTGTTTTTGGTGGATTTCTGTTCAGAGAAATTTACAAGCCTGTGCCAAATTTCTATTCTAATGGGTTCAAAAACAGGATTTTTTAAAATCTATTTTTACGACAATGAAACCTTTTCTTCTCTTCCTTGGTAGCCAATTTCTATAAAACTCGTGTAGCCGAGTAGCTATGGAGGAGTGTAGCAATTTCTGCTCCTGAAGACCAGCCGTGTGAAGGAGACCAATGCACGTTAAATCTGTTGATGCTGAATAACCTTCCGTTGGTGTGGTGAGATGGTTTGGAAAGGAAAGTGCCAGTTGAGGCTCAAATTACGAGGTTCATTGCCAATAGCTCTTGTATTGCCTTATAGAGTGACGTTAATAAAGATCTCACTCCGCAAAAACCATTTTTGGTGGACCTCTACTCAGCAGATAAACATTCCTGAGAAACTTCAAGTCTATAGATCTTATAGTGCAAAAACGGGGATTTTAATTTATTTATCATGCTTATGCCAACTCTCTTCTTGGGAGTCGATTTTCGCAAAACCTACTGGTAGTGTATTTCTACTTAACAAAAGAAACGTACCTCTTAAATTTCATGCCTATAAGAGTCTGACAGTTCAGAAATGGAAATTTTTTTTATCTATAATGACCCGTAACTCCCTTTGGAGTCGATTTTTCCAAAACCTGTTTTTAGCTGATTTTTATTTATTAGTAGGTGTAATAGTTTTAATTCGTGATGGTGAGGGACTTACTGACTGATTAAGTGAGTTACTTTTCTCTTATACACATACACTCAATAGATCAGTGGCGTAACGGAGAACAACCTCCCTGCAAAGTCAGGTTTTGGACCCCCAAGTTGGATTTTACAAAGGGTAGGCACATAGCAGCAGTCAGGCTTTGGGTCCCTAGCATCCTGCCCCCCCCCGTGATGTGGGGTTGCGGGGGTGCCTGTTACGCCACTGCACTAGATATATGTCAGGTCTGGAAAGTTTAAATTAAAATTGAAGAACGAACTCTTTCTACCATGTAGGGAATTTCGGATGAGTAGGACTGTTTAAGGAATGAATGAATATTAACGACGCACACTGTTCTGTTACACAAGGGCTTTTGGCGACTGACCTCGTAATTTTGAACCATGGTCAAGTGACGAGGACGACACCTGAGAGGGCACCCCTTCTCCTAACTACCCCACCACACATTGGGGGGGGGACGTTTGAGCTTTCTACCGATTTAACGCGCATCGCTCCCCAACACAGCGGGTCTTCAGTGGTACTGGGGCTCGAACTCGTGACACACCAGCCATAATCCAATACCTTGACCACTTGGCTATCGCGACCAGGAGTGTTTAAGGACACAGCACACGAGCATTGAAATACAATAATCTAGTAGAGCGGGTTATGACTCCTTGTTGCGAATACGTCTTTTGTTCTATTTGGTTAGGCACCAAGTGGTAGCCATATTGGAAAAGTTGTATCAGATCATCAATAAACTGTGGATTATTCAAAATGAAGACTTCAGTCATACGTATTTAGCAGCAGATTTAGAGCCTGACAAATAAAAAGATTTATTTAACTTTTTCTAACAACTATAATAACACGATTTATTCTATAATTGTAATGGAAAAAAAGACACAACGAGAAAATATTCGAAGCTGTTATTACTTGTTATAATAATTCCGGGTGGGGGTGAATAAATGTTAGGCTGTGCTCTAAAATCCTATATATTAATTGTTATATATTAGTCTATTTTAAATATTTTGAAAATATATTGAAATTTTAATATAAAAATTTTTGAAGAATATCGTATAAATTAATAAATAAGATTTTTATACAAAATGGAAAAATGAAGCAAACAAATTTAACTGTTAAATCATTCTTTTGAACTGGTCACGTCTGCTAATACGGTACACGTTTATTTGAAGATAGGAAAAATTGTAGGAGCTAAAGTTATTTGCTTTAAGAAATGAATAAAATATATTCGCTTCTTAGAGGAGATAAAAGTTTCAGTTTAAAATTTGGGAAAATTTGGCGAGTTATTTTAATACCGTTTTATAGTTCACACACAAGAGCTTTTTCTTATTTAAATTTAAAAGCATAAAAAGATAGCAATTAAAATGTTCAAATATTTGTGGAAAGAGATATTTCCATGAAAGCAGTTATGATTTTTAATCTAAATGAAAAAAAAGGGAAAATGAAATGTTTATATGAAAGATGTAGAGATATTTAATTTGAAATATTTTAACTCTTTCCTACGTTTTTATAAGGCAAAAAGATTTAATTATTCATTAAAAACATTTTTCAATTCCTTCGGCAAAATGTTTTTAAATTTGTATATAAGTACTCGCTCTCCTTTTATTATAAAAATAAATTAAAAAGTTTTATAAAAAACATTTGGAAACGAAAATTTTAATTTGAAATGAAGTAAACAAGCACTTTTTGTTTAAAAAATATGAAAAAAAAATCTTTTTTTTTGTCTTTGTTTTCGAAAAACGTGTGCAATATGTATAAATCCCTTTTTTATTTTGTGTGTGCTGTCAGTTTCAAAACTGTATTCACATTTATTTTAATCTAATAAATAAATAAATTCTTAGTGAAATTCATTATTTCTCTCTTTCTAGCTTACCCCAAAGTATTTTTAATCGATAGGGAATTCTAGAAATTCTGAGCCCACTTCGATCTGGATTCTAATAATTGCAACAATGTGTGTATGTACTCTCTTAATTAAGGAATTTTAAACTTTCATAGAAAATTAATTTTCTCGAGAGATACTTTTTGGCACCTCTGGTAATGTAATTTTACATCATGCAGCAGTTCCAATCTAATTTAATCTATCCTCATATTATAGAGAAATAAAAATAAATATTAATTACACATATACACGATACTATATCATACATGTTGAGAGAAACATCTAATATATACAAAGGGAATATACAAATATTCTTATATTAATGTGATGCGTGTTTGTAAAGTTGGTCAATATACACTCATGTTCAAAATTAAGGTCACAAGCATGGTTTTTAACATAATTCTAATTTTTGCTACTGAGAAAATTGATAGAATTGGTATTTTATATATTTTGAGTGAGTGAGTGAATATTAACGTCGCACTGTTCAGCTACACGAGGGCGTTTGGCGACGAACCGCAAAATTTTGAACCATGGTCAAGTGACGCGGACGACACCTGAGCTGGCACCCCCTCTCCTAACTACCACATCACACCAACTGAAGGACGTTTGAGCTCTCGACAGATTTAACGTGCATCGCGCCCCTACATGGTGGGTCTTCAATGGTACTGGACTCGAACTCATGGCACGCTAGCGTTGATTCGATGCCTTGAGCACTTGGCTACCGCGGGGCCTTATATATTTTGAAGAACAGGTAGTATAATATCAACCTTCGACTTAGAAAAAGAAGATGTTTAGCGTTAGTTTTTGCGGAACTAAAGGACTGAGACCATTTTTAATCATCTGGTATTTTTGCCAATAGTTTTGAGAATAATGCTTTAAAACAACAAGTTAGCTTGTTTGCAGTGTATATGAGTTCTCATAATCGCTTAGAACATTCTTTGAAATGGGGAGCTGTTGGCAGGCTAGCAGCTAACCAGTCTCAGGTGGAGAGAGCTAGATAGTAGCAAGTGGCACCGAAAAAAAGTGATCTACAAGTCATGGAATCAATTTCAAATAAGTGGTACTGTCATCAGAAAGGTCAGCGAAGGCCGCCTCACAGCAACAGTACCTACACAGGATCGCTACTTGGCATTAAGCACACAACGACATAGGTGGACAAGGTCTCCTCAACTTGTGTCGTGACTTAGGTCCTGGTCCGGAAAAATTTCCAGGCAAACAGTCTACAGACGTCTGACAGAGACTTGCCCATACGCCTGGCTTCTGGTGTGTGTTTTCTTTTGAATGCATCCAAAAGGAAAGACTGATTACTGTGGAACAGTCATGGACTTCACACGAATGGATGCGTGTTCTTTTCAGTAATGAGTCCATATTTTTTAGAAAAGTTTGAAGATTCAACACTTTGAAAGTTTTACATATTTTTATTTGTAGCTTATGTTGTAAAAAAGGGACTTGTAAATAGATATTTTTTTTTTTACATTTGAATTACCCAAAGCAAATATAAAATTTTTCGAAAAACAAGTATTTAGATGGTATAAGAACTATATAAAAAAATTCAAGGTTACTATTGTCTAGAGACAACATTTCAAAAGACGACTTTTGAATATCTTGAAGTGGCTGCAGTAGCCTAGTGGTCAAGGTGACGGACTCGTGGCCGTTGTGTCATAAGTTCGAGCCCCAGTACCACTGAACACTCGCCGTGTATGGAGAGAGTGAGAGAGAATATTAACGTCGCACTGATTAGCAACACGAGGGCTTTTGGCGACGGTCCACGTAATTTTCGCCGTGTATGGAAGCGATGTACGTTAAATCTGCCGAGAGCTAAAAAGTCCTCCCATTGCTGTGACCACTTGTGCGTGGTTTAAAATTACGAGGGCCTTTACCAAAATCCCTAGGTAGAGAGCTGGACAGTTCACTCATTGAATATCTTGAGAAGTATTGAATCTTCTTGCTTGCATAGTTGGAATATACATTCATATAATATAAATGTCTAATAAGGAAAAATGAATAAATATAATGTACATTGATATTTATAGCCAGTGTAACAAAAAAAAGCAAATTTTAGAAACGTATTATTTTCTGCTAGCAAGTTTTCGATTAATAGTTTTCTGCTTTACATTTCAAATAGCTACTGTATAATACAGATGATAACATTTTAAATTTTATAATATTCACTGTCATACATTTTAGATTTCCCTTCAAATTTTTTTTCTAAAAATAAAAAAAGTTCTATTTCAAATAAAAATAAAATAAACTCTTCAATAGACCCAGAAGCAGTTAAAATGTTCACGAAAACTAATTCGTGTTTTTTTTCGTTTTATTTCATGCATTTATTTAAATATTCAATTAAATCTCAGTGTTGAATCCCGAGATAAACTTTTTTCTTATTTTACGTATTGTTTTAAATACAGTATGTTTAAGTAGAAAATGCTTTCTTATTTTTTCCATTAATGGTTAGTTAAACACATGAACTATATCTTCAGTCACAGTTTCTCTCTCTCTATACACTTAAGTTTCATCTAAATTCACAGTTTAATAATGTTTTCTCAATAATACTTTGATGATATTTTTCTCAAAGTTTTAAGATATAAAACAATAGTGAAGTTGCTGATGGGCTGTTATCGATAATGAAGATATTTAGATGCAACTGTAGAAAAAATGTGGATAATTTAAGTAAATAGGAGACATTTTCTTTTGCTGCCCGAAATATAGATCGATAAGGGATTTTTCCAAGAAAATCAAGCAAATAAGACAACATAAGTGGAAACATAAGTTTTTAAATATCATATTATTTATTGTATGCATAACGTTTCATCAAGAATGTAATCTCATGATTTATAAGCAAAAAAAAAAAAATAAATAAAATATTTAAAAAAGGTTTATAGCATAGGATTAGCGTTAATTTTTATATGTCAAAAAGAAAACACGTGATGGATTGCCACAGCATTCCATTATAAATTCCAAGGGCGTTTTAAAAAAGACATTTTTAAACTTGTGAAACACGAGGGACTAATTATCTTGGAAATCATGTAGATTGCATAAATTAATAAGAAAAAACACCTAAATTTAAAGATCTCATCTCCTTATAATGAAGAGCATTTCCGTGGTTTTTTTCCAGTCACGTAAATGTGATATTCTGCGAATTCTGTACTGTGAATGTAATTTTTTAAGATCAACAGTCTTGAGCATAGTTAAGAATTCTTTGGATTGACTTAATACTTAGGGTGAATTTCCTTTATACTTTACAAAAGTTTAGCCTCACCTTTCTCTTTTGTGTTCTATATATACTTTTCGTCATAAATACTTGAGAATTAGAATATGGCCATGGTCACCCAGTGGTCATGGTCTTTAACTCATGACGGGGGGCGGGACCCAGTGCCACTAATGAATTACCGTGAAGAGGGACTAATGCCCGTCAAATCTGTCGTGGCTCAAAGAAATCCCATTATCGGGGTGTGCAAGGTCGAAGTAGAGCTGACGTCCTTGTATTTGACCATTGTCCAAAACTAAGAGACACGTCTCCAGTAGCTCTCTTGTTGCTTTGTAGTGCTACGTTAATAAATACTCATTCACTTGATCATCAGAATATTTTTTTATTGCATAAATTGAATTGGCAGTGGTAGCCTAGTGGTTATGGTCGCGAATCCATGGTCGGAGTGTCACGGGTTCGAGTTTTGATGCCAAAGAAGAGGCTTCGTGTGGAAGGGGCTGATGCACGTTAAATTTGTCGAGGCTCAATGGTGTTTTGTGGTAGTTAGGAGAGAGAGATGCAAGCTTAGTGTTGACCTTGTCACTTGAACACGGTTCAAAATTCCGAGGTCCATCGCCAATAACCCTTATGTTATCTTAGAGGGTGACGTTAATTTTACTCTCTCGCATCAGTTATGTTTTTGAATTTAGAAAAACTTTTGAATTGAAGTAATCGGCAAAATCAAAGTTTCTATCGTTTATCAGATTTTTATTAACTTTTCCTGTCCTAAAAAAAGTTAGTGGAAAAGAACATTTCAAGTATATCTGAGACAAATTATTTCTCTCATTCTTTCTTTCTAAACCATCCTGCACAAGGATCCTTTATGGACAGTGATACGCCAGATTAGGTGCATCGTCTAATTATTCGATACAGATGATATGCATGTGTAACGAAATAAAATAAATCTGAAAGAAGGAAGGTTTATTTATGCGTCCCACTGTAAAGCAACAAGAGGGTCATTGGTGAGGGACGTCGTATTTCGTATTAAAGCCACTTGACGAGGACAACACATGAGATAGCACCTGAGCTAGCTTCCAAATCACGCCAACGAGAAAACCTTAAGCCTCAGCAGATTTAACGAGCATAAACTCCTCTACATATATGGTTTTAATTAACAACAGGACTCGAACCTGGGACTCAATAACGCGAGTCATCAGTCCGTGTCATGACAACTAGGATACCGCTGCTATTGAGAGCTGCTGTAGTTATGTGTTCCTTCTTTTATCTTTGCTTTGGTCGAATGGCAACATAATGTAATGTTTTGTTTTTCCTACAAGTGGATGTCTTTTAAGATTTATGCTTTTAACAACTGTGAAAATCCAAAAAGGATTATTTTTAGAGGAAAAGTATTGACTTGTTGTAAAATGTGCATGAAAGACTAATGATTGTCCATTTAAAAGTGTTTATTGACCACTTATGAGTAATAGTAACTAAACTATATAAATGTTGGTCAACGTATACTCAACGAGCTCAACGGATTTGAGATCCGAGAAACATTTGTGTTGAGTTTGTGTTCTTGAACTATATATAGTGCTGCGTATTATTTGATTCGGTGTGATGAACCGATCTATTGAAAAGGATGTTGGTCTCACTGCCGCAAAAATGTGTGACGATGCGCCGCAAGACGTCAAGTTAAGTCAAAAATTCTCATTTTAAATTCGGATCAATATAAAGATGCTGTATTCGTTAAGAGTTTTATGAATAGTGTGCTAATTAATATAAAATTTAGAGAAGGGGAAAGTGCTAGTGCAAAACTAAAGAGTGGTAAAACTAAAAAAGTAAAGCTAAAATTAACAAGAGCTCAAACAATCAGGCAACAGGCAGTACGGAATGAAAGTGGTGTGAAAAATCAAAATTATCAGAACTCTTATAGTTAATATTCCAAAGAGAAGCTTAGGGGTGCTTTTTCTCTTCACTTGCAAGAATATATCTTACAAAGAAGGATCCTAAGGATTTGAAAGCTGTGATTTTAATGAATTTGTTGGGTGTGTATGCATTCAATATAACGGTTTTTATAAAAGATAAGTTGAGTAACTGTAAAATAATATAACCTATAGTCTACGATGATTACAGTTAATAGCTCTAAATTTTAGGGGTGCTAAAATGATATCAATTATTTCTAATGGTCTGCGGATTGGTGTTTTACCATTGCAGATCCTCGAAGCTGGTATATTTATGATATTAATATTGAGTAATTTAAAAATGTTAAATTGGTATAATATAAGTTTAATATACCAGAGGGCGTAGACATGTTTTTTATTGCAGACATAATTTAGGAACTGTTAAGACTAGGTCAAATTTGATCCAAAAATTCAAATAATTTACAGAACACTGCGCTTGGGTTTTTCGTATTATGTGGATAATTGCAGTGGGAATGAGAATACTTAATAGAAGGGTTCTAAAGCAGAAATTAAATTTGAATGAGATTCTGAGACATTATTGGGAATTGAAGAATGTACGCACAGCTGATTTATGTATTAACTGAAGAACGATAGTAAAGAGTTTCTTACTTATTAGTTACCACTGGTATGCAGGTTGCTCGCTTACCATTTGGATAAAAATGTAATGTTCGAGGTCAAGGACGGAGAATTCTTTTCAGAAGTGGGTCAGATTTGTTTATTATTTTTTAGTGCTTGTTGGTGGATTATTAAATCATTCTCTCTCTCTCTTAAGGGGGGAGGAAAGGGTAAAAAAAGTATCAATAATTTGAACATTTGTTTGCCAAAAAACATAATTGATATTTACTGATTTTCATTTCTAAAATTATTTAAAAAATTCATTTCCTTTTACAATTTTTACAAATGAAGAGTAATTAATAAATTGACTTAGAAAGTTTTTATCAATGAATAATTGCCGCAACTGATAACACTTAACTTAATGGCACTTTTGCACTAAGTTAAATGAAAAAAAATCTTTTTAGAAATGTAAATATTCTGAAAACTTTTATATTTCGCTTACTAATAAACCTAATAACAAATACGTGTATGCATAAAAAGCTAATACAAGCAAAATAAATGGGAAATTTATTACTTATTTTTGTATGATGTTTTATAATTAGGTTCACATTCTGTATTCATTATTGCAATGTATTTTCACTGTGAATTCTTTCTAAGTCTATTTCTGTTGATAAATGTTACGAAATTTACATTGATTATAACAGTTTTTGAAAGAAATATGTTGACCCTAACATTGTTAAAAAAGCATATTAACAGTTTTCATCATTGATATAAAAATTGTTTAGTACCGAATCTCACAAGTTTAGTATTGAATTTTCTATTTTAGCAGAGCGATTGTTTTTATCTGCATTATTTTCACAAATTTTTCTTTCTGCTTATAAAATCAAACTCTCGAATTTATTTTCCCACGATATACTGCTTTGAAATTCAACGAATTCCATTTCTCACTCCTTGATATCTAGCCACATAAATTCGGTTAACCATATTCCTTCAAATTTTCTTTTTGTATGGGTATACAGTAAAGTGGAATACATTTTCCAAATTTTTAAATTTATTAAATTTCTCCAGAAAAGCTTGTTTTATTTCCTGTGCAATTGTTAAATTTTAATTACAATTAAAAAGTCTGGCGTATTAAAAAATGTGTTTTGTAGTAGAGAGAAAAATGTTTAATTATTTTTATTTTCAAAACTTTGGTGAAAGCAACTAGTGTATCAAATATTTTTGTACACCATTGATACAATTGCACCATATCATTAAAGTTACTTAAATGCTGAGTATCGTCACGCACAAAAACATTAAGTTATTTAACCATTCAATTTGTGAAAATTCGTCGTATAATAAAACTTTCGAAATTGTACTTCATTCAATAGATTGAACTGATTAGGAAATTGAAGTTAGGGGAAAATCGTTCATGCAAGTTTATTAAAAGAAGAGGGGGGGGGGGACTAACACACGTAGAAACTTATGGAAACTTCTAATTCGAAATATTTCTTAGTTATGATTAGTTTTACAATGATTTTAATCTTCTATAAATGATAATTATAAATGTTATGAAGAAGGAACTGCATTCAATTCATTTAATTAAACTTATGTACCAGATTCAAGCGTAGTATCTGCACGCATTCCCCTGAGGTTACGTAGAAGATCATTTGTAGTAAGTGAAATTAGAATTGGCAGAATGGAAGATAGTACTAAAAATATAGGGAACTAATTGAAAAATGCTGTACTGTCTCTGATTAAGAATTTATTTCTAGTTTGAAATTTTTTTATTGAGATGTAAATTCCTTTCTGCCCTTTTTGCCTTTCATTAGTATTTCAACCACCTTTTTGGGTGCCGATTTTTCCCTTTTCGGCAAATGACTCATGATCAATTACTTTTGGAACATGTTTCGGATCAAAATACTAATATTTTTAAAGCTCTTTGAAAAATAGAAAAGGTTTTACGAATGAAGAACATTAAGAATTGATATTTAAGATTGGTCATTCTCTTATGAGTCTGTATCTCTGGCACTGAGAACAAAGGGTTAAATAAGGATTAATTTATATCCTATCTTGGAATTTTTTTGCTTTAGAATCCTTGGAAACTTACAGTTAACTGTAAAAACTTAGCTGTACTTATGTACAAATTTTCTTGTTTATTTCAATTTTTTTATTTATTTTTATTTTTAGTTCTTGTTTATTTCAATTGTTTATTCAAATTGTTCTTGTTTGTTTCAACAGCGGTGCAACTTCTAGTTGTACCAAGCAATTAAGAGACAGTTGGTCTCCTTTTTTACTGGTATGAAACAACTGTGAATTATTTCGTACAACAATTGTACCACAGCCGAAGAAAATGAGAAAATTCATTTGGGGAACAGCATACTTACCACCGATTTTTTAAGGTTAATTTAAGTAGAAATTGCCTTTTTAATCCACTATGTTTCATGTGTCGTATGTTTCAAAATACTTATTACTTTTTCAGCATTGATTTACAATGCCAATTTTCTTTATTTGCATTTTATAAATTTCCCTTAAATGGTATTAAATTATTGATATAATTCATCACCATTTGAGGAATTTTATTTATTTACATGTTCGTTGAGAGGAAAGGTACGTTTGTTTTATTGAATCAAGAATGGGAACACTTTACATAATTCTTTAAATAATTAGTTCAGGGTTAGGTATTTTGTAGTCTTGAAACATAGAGCTTAACGTAAGGTACCACAAATTAATTTTTCAATAAAAATTCTTTTATTTTGGTCGGTATGTTTTTATTCATCGTATTGTCAGTAAAATGGTACCTTAGGATTGTCACAGTTACTTTATTATTTTATTTACTTTATTAATGCTGTCTGCTTGAAAAAGCAATGTAACATCTTTTATGTTCACGGTATTTCCGAGTTGAGCCTACATTAATATAAAATTCTGTTGATTAAAGATAAGGTTATTTATTGAAATTTTGTTACTCATTAAATAAATGACTTAGACCATATTAAATCCCTAAGATTCCCAAGCGACATAAGAAATAGCTCTCTCATTTCTAATATAATCTTAAATGAATTAGATTAGAAATGAGCAAAATATGTTTGAATAGTCATAGTAATGTAATGTTGACTTGTAATAGTAATGTTTGAATAGATTAGTTCTATTCCATTCATTTGACTAATAGCATAATTTGTCATTTTATAATCACAGAACATATTCTTTCTTCGTACTTCTGTCCTCTAAAAACTTGTGTACAAGACAATATAATTTCCTTTAATGTACATTACTGTCATTTATTTCATATAAAAACAGTTTTTGTGAAAGAATTTAATTTTTTTCTTCCTTAAATTGAATACATACTGTGTAAAGTAACATTAGACTGAATTATTTTTAGAATCTCATGCTACAAACATTGATTTATTTATATATATTACCTTTCTTATGAAATACTTAAGAAAAAGAAAATACTATGAAGGTGATACCAGTGAAGGAATTTTATCTGTAAACTTCCGTTCCCATGTTCTAAAGAATAACCCAAATTTGATGAATCTCTTTTGTACAGAAACGCGGTCTTAGTTTTACTACTTTTGGTTTTTTGCTCTTCAGCCCCCATAAAAGTTGAGAGAAAATTCTAAATAGGCTATTTGGTACGCTTGGATTAACTTACTTTTGTTGAAGCCTGTGTATTAGCTAAAAGTATTGAGAGCGTGGCTTTTGCTGAAGTTCTCCGGTTCATTTTCTGCAATAAATTCAATTCTTGTGCAAGGGGAAAATGCCAGGAAAGGAAAAGAAATGCTCCTGGAAGAGTTTTTGATTTTTCAACGAATAGAACAATTTAGTTATTGGAAACCTCAAATTTTTCTCCAAAAGAGGAATAAATTTGCTAACTGCGATAAAGTTTTAACTGTTTTAATGTGTAAAGCAAAGATTTTATAAGATGTGTTACTGATTAAAATATATTTTAATAAAAGTTTGAAATCGTAAACTAGAAACATTTAACTTCAATTACTGCTTTCATTTAAAAATGGCTCTAAATATCATAATATTTTTAAGGATGGTTTACAAAATTTAAATTTCAGTATTACAATTTGATATCGGTAAAATTTAATTAAATTCATTGTAAAAAAAGAATATTTATCTGAAGAAAAACATATGCGTGCATTCAAAATCAGCAAGGTTTTTCCTTTAAAAACAATAAGAATTTTTAAAAAGCTGATTGTATGGTTGAATAACCCTTAGAATCAAACATTTCCGTTATCTTTGTGTTTATTGAATTGTTTGTAGAAGGTATTATTATAAAAGGAGCGATACATCAAGAAATTTGAACAATGTTCTTAGCAAATTTTATTGTTTTCACTTTTTTTCTCTTAGTGAATTCTTTTAAAATGAAATTGAGATTTTTTCAAAAAGAATCTCTTAAAATTATTAATTATAATACATTTTCCTGAAATAACGTTAATATGAAACATTTATTTCAAGTATTTTTAAAGTACATTAAGAGAAAAATAAATGTGTTAATTAAAAGTTAAAAAAACTATAAAACGCATGCCATTAAATATTTTACATGCTTTCATAAAATGTTAATGAGAATTGGATTTTTCAAATGTTTCACTGATAAATTATTACAATGTTTAGTGTTATTATTTGTATAATTTTTCAGGTTAAAAAAACAGAAAAATTGAAATGTAAGGAAGAAAAAGAGCCTGAAACAAATAATTAAAATGGTATAATGCATTTAATATAACAATTTATAGTTTTCTCTGTAAAAATGTTACTTAAAAATAAAAAAAAATAACCCCATTTAGATATAAAATTAACTGTAATCCTTTGGTCTTAACAAAATGTTTTTTGTATTTTTGAAGTGGAAATATTTTAGTTTAAATAAGATTTTGAAAGAGAATCTGTTTTAAAAATCTATTTTCATCTCAATAACAGTAATGCGAATATAATTTAAAGGGACATGGTACGATTTAAGCAAACAATTTTAATTTGAGGATTTTCAAAGTTTTTTTGGTTGCCTCTTATGTGTGTATACTATGTAAAATATATTTTGCGCTCAAAATTTCATAAAAAGCTAGCCGTTTAATTTTTTAAAGAAAAAGCTTAAAATTTATAGTTTTAAAATGCTACTTCTCGTTCAAAAGATTACATACACGCATGGAATTTGATTTACATGTACATCAAACTATGCATAACAAAAGTTGGTATGGGTTTTGCGATAACATGATTGATTTTCTTACAATAATTCTTTTTGTTGTTGTTGTTTCTAATGCCACCTGTCTGACGGTGTCAGATAGAGGTCCACGAAATTCATCGTGGTAAGGGGTGAGGTATACGCCTGTCTTTTAGCTTTTAAAGCACCGTGCAGATGACAGTACTATTTGGCTGGATACAAACACGGTAGATGGCGACAACATCTATCTCCACCTCCACAATTTAGGCATAGAACCATACTTCTTTTTATGAATGCTTGTTGAAAATTCCTTTAAAAAATGTACTAACTTTGAGTTTAATTATTTTTAAGAAAATTATTGGCTTTGATTCAAAAATGTATACAAACTTTTTCTTACATGTACTATTAGCAATAGGTAAAAAAAAAATCCAAATAATTAGGCACAATAGAAAAAAGCCTTAGCCTTTTAAATGAAGACAAACTAGTTATTTTATCTTTCCGAGATAAGTAAGTTTAAAGTTTTGATTTACGTTAGGGATGTGAATAAAAACGAGCGCAGAAACTATCATAATTCTGTGTTTTTAAAGTTTAGATCTTTCAAATTTTGTCAGGTTATAGAAAAGTATATAAAGAATAATGTAAGCTAAGAAAATTAATTTTGATTTTTTTGACCGATTTTTGTCAATTGAATTGTAATATGTTCCCTTAAGAAAATATACCTGTTTCTATTATGCAAACAACTTTATAGCAATCCGTTTACACAAAAATACAATTGAAATTAATCTTTAAGTTGTTTATCGAGTCTCTCTTTAAAACATTTCGAGATTCGATGAAGATTGTTTTTCATTTTATAATTTATAAATGGAAGCAAAACGACTCTATATTTTTCACTTTGCCTTCTAAACTTGCTTATTTCTCTGAAATCTGACTTTTTTATGTCAATTTTTTTGTGTGTTTTTTACCTGTTGAAGAACTATATGCACTTTCCCCCACGTAATGTTGAAAGTATTGTAGTTAAAATTAAATAATAAATGAATAAAAAAACTCATAAAAATAGCCATATTTTTAATAAATTTCTATTTTGTGAATTAAAATTTCAAAATTGTAAAAATTCAGGTTCTTATAATTATTATCTTTACGCTATTGGCAACTTTTGGAGAACTTTTGCAAATATAATCAATTATCTTTATAATAATATCAAACAGGGTGTCGTAAGTCACAAAATTTTTAACCATTAATCTTTGACTTGTTAATTTTTGCTGAGGAAACGGCTGAGTGTGGTTTTTTGTATACATACTCATAAATTCTTTATCTGAAACTTTTAAAAAGTCCAAAAACTGTTGATTTTAAGCAATGCATTTGAGCTAAAAGTGTTAATTGAAATAACAAAATAGTTCAGGTTGTCTTAATTCTTGGCTATTTTATTTAACCATCATTTCTATCTGAGAAGTCATTATTTCATTGCTTCAAAATATTTCTTTTATTAAAATAAGTCAAAATAAACTTTATTGATAATACCCCTATGAGGCATGAATGAGCTACATTCAAAAGAATTCTTCAAACATCATTATGTAAAATATCTGAAATTATAGGACACTAAATAAAAATAGAATAAGAACACTAAAAAGACCAGTGAACAAATATATTTCTAAAACCCTTCCGTTGAATCAAAATATTCTGAAGCGAATAGATTTATTCGATGCATTACAATTTTGATGAGCTTCTCCCATTTTAAAAGGAAAAAAAAACTTAAGTTGTTGAATCAATTTAAAACTTGATTTTATGAACTGAAAATAATTGGCTCTATATTAAAATATATTTTATCAATTTAAATAAGTTTCAGCGTCTTGACTTGATTGGATATCAAATTTGAAATTAAGAAAAAACATGAAAAATTAAGTTCTTTCCTATGAAATATCTATAATTATGTTATATATTTTTTCATGTTCCAACTATGTGTGAGCTATTCTAATCCTTAACATTTCAGTTAAATATTTTTTAAATAAATGGAAAATTTTGATTGAAATTTAATTTTTTATATTATTTTTTGAATGAAACGTTTCTTCAAATGGGAGAGTGAAATTACTAATTATTTTAATAATCTTCAGCTTTGTTTAATATTAGCAAAACTATAATGTATACCTTTAAATCAGTGGTTCTCAAAATTTCAGTAATTGCGAGATAGGTTTCAATCATAATTTTCATCGCTCCGCACTCATGCAATAGAAATGTATTGCAGACAATATAAACTTTGACGCTAAAGCTATAGAGTACGACCTTAATTATAAACCGTACAAATAATCAAAATAAATATTAAATTTGCATATGTTACTTTTAAGTAAGTTATTTTTAAATAATATTTTTTTAAAAATAATCTTTTATTTTCAAATTTTAATATGCTTGTGCTCCCACGTATAGTTACCACGCCCCCCCCATAGAAATAAATTAGATATGTTGTGTGGTTTCACTCACAATTCGACTTTACCAAATATGAATTAAAAAAGATTTACTTATTCTGTGGTTTTTAAACAGTAATCTCCAAACATCTGGATTCTAATCTTGCACTCTAAATCTATTCTGGGGAGGTTTCCCGTCCCACAGTTATACTTTTATAATATTGTCGTTTCTTTCTCCTATCTTTTCTCTGTACTTCTCAGTTTCAACCAGCTTTCTTTTCCCTTTTCAACAGGACTAGCGAACCCTCCGGGACTGTAGCGTATCCTTTAACCCCATCAGGACGTCGATTTTTCCAGCCTAACTTCATTTAAAAATTAAGATAAAATCATTGCTTTACATAAAATACGCCGAAATTTATTGAATATAACTATTCTAAATCCCACCAAATTACACCGGTGTGATTACAGGCCTCAAAACACGGAAAACGCAATTTTACATATGATATTGTGTTGTCTGCAGTTATCATATATATATGATCATAGTCTTGAATGGGTTAGGAAAAGTGCGCTTCTCACTTATATTTCTTCACGTGCGTTCTTTACTTTTATGTCAGGGAAAATTGCTTCCCCAATGGTCAAGAATACAATCTCATATCCTGTTCTTATTGGACGATAAGAAATTCAATCATTAGCTAGTTTATTACTAATAAATTATTTTAAATTATTCAATATATTTTTATGAATAATGGGCAAAGTATTATTTCAGGCTTTACTAGCCTGTTTGAGGCCAGTAAATAGATCGAGGATCGAGAGGACAAGTGCTTCAAATATGCCCCTCCCCCAGCTAATGCAACTACACTTCTACTAAATACAATTTTTAACTAGCACTGAGTTTCTTATCAAAACAAGGTTCCAAAATCGTTATAAAGTGGCTCTAAAAAGTAAGAAAATCAGCGTGAAAACCTCTCACAAATTACATAAAACTTTTTGCAGCAAATAGAACACAATTTCGTAAAATGTGCATTACGCATTGTATTCTGTAGTGAAGTAAAAATTCTTTTACTTAAAATAACGAATGATTTCTCAAGCCTTTAGAAGTATAATAGGATTCAAAAGCTTTGAATTCGACATTTTTTGAAATATTTTATTTTTAAATATAATCGAAAACGATTATAGATTTTTTTTTCTTATGATAAACTCATCTTCCCACTGCCTGATAAAAAATGAAACATTAATCCCCCTTGAGTCTGTTTTATCATTCAAGAAGAGTCTTATGCTCTAACTCGATCAGTTTGGGAGTTGATAAAGAAAATTGATTTTGTCTACTCAAAATCAAAATTTCTTTTTCTTTTACCGTTTATCGACCGTTGGAGTTGTTTTACTAAGAATTTATCGGACAAAGCTTTGCCGGTTTGGAAATTTTAAAACGTAATATTTTCACAGACAAAAAATGATTAAATTCATTAAATAAAGTTGAAAAGACGATGGCTTATTAAACTACAAAAGATTTTTTTTATGGTAAATACTTTTAGTTATAAATGGTGCATCTAGTTTTTTCATAATAATATCTTGATTTATAGAAAGTCGAAGATATTTTTTATTCAATACTTATAGTTATAGAACTAAAGTTATACATCTCATCAATAATCCGCCACAGTATAAATCCTATTTTTTTACTCTATTATAAAATGTGCTTTTTAATGTGTCTTGCTATTGTATGATACTTATATCCTGGTTAGCTGGGTTTTTTTAAATATTGGTTCATACGAAATTGCTTATTTTTCTTCTGAATTGCTTTATTATTTGAGAAAAATCCTGTTTCACACATGCATTTGTTTTAAATATGAATTACAAATAGTTTATTGAATTTAATTACAATTTTTTTTGCTTTTTAGAAATAGATTTATGGTATTAAATGATTCAATTTCATTAAAACTTATGTCTTTTTATTTTAGAACAAAATACGTGGTTTTGAAAATTTAAGGGAGTCATGATAAAATTTGTAAAAATGTCTTTGATTTAACGGTCCCCCCCTTTTTTTTTGCTTTTGAGCAATGCATATGAATTACATGAAACAGTTTTTGAGCTAAAAATACTATAAAAAGACTAACCATTTAGTTTTTTTAAAAAAAAGTTTTACAAATTATGAAGGGTTATTAAAATGCTACTCCTCTTACAAAATATGACATACATACATAAAATTTGATTTGAAAGTATGTCAAACCATGTATAACAAGAGTTGACATGAATATTTTTGCTAACTCATATTTGTAAAATTATTATTTTTATCCGATATGCTTATTGAAAATTTCTTAAAAAAATGTAGAAATTCTAAATTTAACGATTTCACCAAGTTTAAAAGAAAACACATTGTTTTGATTCAAATTACATACCAACTTTTGTTACATGTACTATTAGCAATAAGTAAAAAATATTTTAAAGCATTTGGCACAATAGAAAAAAGCATTAACATTTTAAATGAAGATAAATGAGTTATTTTTTCCTTCTGAAATAAATCCATTTAAAGTTTTTATTTGCCACTGGAATCTTAGAGCTTTTAAACTTTGTGAGATTATAGAAAAGTATGTAAAAAATAATTTAGGTTAAAAGAATTTTATTTAAATTTTTTACCGACTTTTGTCAATTTAATCGAATTGTGTCCTCTTAACAATAAAGATATTGAAACTCATACTAGAAGTTCAACTTAAATTTTAAAATGCACATTTAATATAAATTTGCGGTATGGCATTTCTCGGGAAAATCACGTGAAGTAGGGATGGTGCTTGTTAAATCTGTCGAAGCTTAAAGTCCTTCCGTTGGCGTGATGTGGTAGTTTGCAGAGGGGCTGATAGCTCAGGTGTCCTCCTCGCCACTTGACTGAAGTTTAAAATTATGAGATCCGTCGCCAAGGGCCTTCGTGTAGCTTGAGAGTGCGATGTAACATTTCCTCGTGAGAATCTGTAAATATCAGATATCTTACACATTTTGTGTGTTTATATTAATTCGAGCACAATTGGATTGAAACATTTATTATTCTATTTGTGTGAAATACGTCAATAATTTGAATGTGATTTTAAGAAAAAAAGGAATTGAACTTCTAACTATCAATCTTAATCTAAAATTTTATCTTGTAAGCAAAATTTAGTTTAATGTTTATGAAATTCCTTTATTTATAAAACATGATATTTGGCAAGTAAAAACAGACATAAACGTAATAATACCAAAGGAATTGCAACGATACAATTACTTGGGTAATGTTTGGTTTGTGTTTCACTTTGCCTTCTGTTTCCATAGATCAAAATATCCATTAAGAAAGTTGGGAGCACTGTCAAGATTAGAGAGATAACGAAATATCTATTTTTAGAAAGAACGTTTTGGGACTAGTTGCAGCCAAGTAATATTTTCATACAAGAGGAAATTGGACAATAGAAACTGGAGTTTATTTTTGTTTGCTTCAGTTAATGAAAACAAACTATATTGTTTTTATTCTGCGACTTTTTTTGTTAATGTAATTATCAGAACAAAACTCCAAGGAAGAATGTTTATTAAATAAAAGGACAGTCTAAACTATATGAATTGTGTAAATATAAACCAATGACTGAATAATTTAAGCAAATAAAGCAAAGGCATAAATTGTTTAGAATTATAAAAAAAGGTATCAAGAAAAATGGATTTAACTTAAAATCTGTGAACATTTTTAGATCGTATTTTTATTATTTGAAATAACATGTAAGCTGAAAATATACTTAAATTAGAATACTTTATTTCCCTTCACTTCAAGTATGTATTTTATTTAATAGGACTTTTTTATTTGACTGTTAACTTTTACAAATATCTGTGAGACAAAATTAAATTGATGAAGTATACCTAGTTGGTAATTATCTTCCATGATTTAATTCAAATTAATTAATTGATTAATTTGCAAAAATATGAGAAAGTGTGTATGAGAAGAAAAAAAACAACGCTCAAATATTGTTGCATTGCTAATATACGACTAAACTGCTTACAATTTCAATTTTAGTTATTTATTTTATTTACATGAAGGATTATTATCATCACAACATTGATAAGGCTGTATTTTAAATGTATCAAAGTCCAAGGGGAAAAAAAATTCTAAAATGCAATTTATAATGTAAGAGAGCAATTTAAGTTTAACTTGTATAATTTAAAAATATAATAAATTTAGTTTACATGATTTATTAATTAAATGTTAAGCGCATTGACACTCATTGTTTTAATAGTTCTCCTTTAGGTTAAATATTTCCAATTAATTTATTGCTATTTTTTGTACTAGTACTTAACCCAGACAAATTTCCTAATAAAGAATAAGATATTGTAAATTTGTACATGTTTTGTCTTATGTATACAGTTTGATTATAAAATAATTTGTATAAATTAAGGCATTATTCAGTAATATCAATTTCGCACAAATAAATTTAAAAAATAATTTTTGTTTCACTAAATAGTAAATTATTAGAATAAAGTGCTAACGTTTACTTTAAAAAAATTATGTTAATTTTTATGTTATTCTTATGTTATTTCTAGTATTCAAGTTCTTGTTTTATGTGGTCAGTAATACTAAAATTCATATCTAATAATAAATCACTATGAATCTAACTTAAAGTAAAACATTAAGCAAGCTAATAGTAAGGCATAATAAGCCAAAATGCTAATATTGAAAATAATACATTAGTAAATCCTTATACAAAGTGCTAAAATTGCAAGTTTAAATAAAGTTTCTAAAGCGCTGAATTTCCATTTGATTTAAACTTGCCTTTTTCTTATTTAATAGTCTGCAATACATGTTAGAAAAGAGAAATTTACAGTTAGAATTCATGTAAAAATTTTAAATACTGATAAATTTTTAATAAATATTAAGTCATTTAATTCAGAATAATTAAAAATAGTATATTAAAATATATACTTGCCAAATTAAAAATCCATACAAAGGAAATAAGTGTTGTATAAATCAAATAATTCGTTATAATTATAATCTGTAATCTGTAGTATATTATTCAGAAGAGAATAGTTAATTTTAGACTAATATGTCTATAAGTGGAGTAATAAAGTGAGTTGTAAATACCTAGTCGCAGATTAATAACTAGAACCTGATAAATTTTTTAAAAAAAACTTTAATAATTTTGTTAACTAAACAATAATTACCCTACAAATAGTTAAATACCATTTTCATATATGAATATTACTCCTCCAGAATTTAAAGTAATAATTATCTAAGTTATAAACACCACTTTTTTTATAACCTTTATCATTTATGATCTATAAGTAAATTTGGTATGTAGGTAATCTTTTGCAAATTGGTTGTTAGTTTTAACAAAGTTTAAGTATTATAAAAGCAATTTTAGATATCTATAATTACATATTACTATAAATATATATTTATGATACATAATATGCTAATTCTTTCAAGAGGTTGACTTATCTGTCAAAAGGTTGTTTCTTAACCGGCATCCTTATTTTTCAGAGAAATGAGTAGAATATTATATAATACAGTTTAAGTAAACTTTTAAAGTTGCAGTTATAATGCATAAAGTATTTTATAATTAATTTTAAATACACATACTAAAAATGTTTGCATGTTATGCTTCTTTAGAAATACATTTTTTCGTTAGTGGTCTTGTAATTTCTTAACGCATCATAAACATTCTTGATACATAACATTTCATTTGAAGAGTGGCGTATTTAAATAGAGATGGATATAAATGTTTGATAAAATGTTTTAATCCATTTTAAGTTTCATTTCTGTGATATCCCAATACTTCAACACTACTTCCCGTGTAAACAGTTAATCATTTGTATTTAAAAGTGTATCTTGTATGTACTATTTAATTTTTGCTCCCATTCAAGAGCGGGATTCCTTCAGGTATTAGAATATTCTCGTGTTAAATCGAGCCTCTCTAATTCTATGCTTTCGTATTCAATGATTGGGACAGGGACTGATATCTGAATCACATTTGCATTTGATAGATTAGTAACGCTTGTGTGCTTCTGGAGTCAGTTTTGAAAGACAATTAAAAGCAACTGACTCTAATGACTCAGACGGATTTACTTTGGGAAGAAATTAATTCAGATACTGGAAAAACTGCATGGCTATTTGTGTACAGAAAGACGTTTTGTGTTTACAAAGAACTAATTGCTTTTTGTCTGCTTCACAAAATGAAATGGTAAAATTCAATAGTATCTATGCAACTTAGGAAAGTTACAATAGTTGTTTTGAATTTAAGTTCATACAATTTTACAGATTTTACTCAAAAGTGGAAAATTGCTGAAGTGATATTTTTATTTGTTGAGAATTCGCAAAGTAGTAATAGTATACACCATGTTTTATTGTAGTAACATATAACATATCAAACCTTTTGAGTATTCTCTTCAAAAAAGTCTTTTTGAAGTTTTTATAAGAAAAATATTTGTATTTCATGCTTTCTTAATAACTCAAACATTTCCGTTTTTCCTTACATTTAATTTACATTAGATTATGGTTTTGTTTGTTTTAAACGTTGAAAATTTTTTCCCCTTAAATTGAGGAAATTTTTCTTTCAGTTCTTCAAAAGCAGTAGCTTCAAGATGTTTCAATTCAATATTTTTAATAATATGTATTTGAACGTACTTTTAATATTATAAAAAAACATTTAACGTGTTTTTTTTTTGAAAAATGAAACAAATTTTGAATATGAGTTTTGTATTAAACAAAAGTCGTTTTGCAAATGATACAAAAAAGAAATTTTATTTGCACTCGTGTATTTAATACGTTTTCTTTCGTGTTGAAAAGATTAAATCTATTCTTTTGTATTTCAATAAAAATGTCTTATTGATGTAAGAGAATTTCTTAACGCATTTAAGTTTTGGTATCTTAATTCCCTATATCCTCTCTTTTGAGGAGATATAAATATGTAGTATATCTTAGAAATAAAAAGAAATATAAAACTTCAATGTGTACATATATATAGCAATAAAAATAACTAGGGAAAAAAACTTTGCATAAATGCTAGTAAAGCATGAGAAGGTCTTCGTGAACTTAAATTATAAAAAAATTTTATTTATTAAATACTTACACGAATATGTTTTTAAAGAAAATACTTGCAAATCGTTTTATTCATTTCTTTGATAAATTTTTGGATATTAGATGAAGTTTTCATTTTTTTTGCTAAAAAATGCAAACTTTTATTTTATTTATAAAATGCCTTTCTTTCTTGGGATTGAGCTTCATTTATACAACTAAATATTTAGATAATTTCCTTTAAGTGAAATTACTTGAGAAATGAGTTGAACAAAATTTGATTTAAAAAAATTAAATTTGTATCTATTTTAAGTAACGAAGAATCCTTCTTTTTTGTATTAAATTTCTTTCCAAAAAGTTCTTTCAATAGTAATGATGTAATACAAAATATTAAATTACATTTTGAATGTTTCCTTCTACGTTTAGAAAATTAGTTATGTCGGAACCAAGAAAATTAACTAACAAAGCTCTTTGATTTGTATAGGACCTTTGTTAATATTAATTTTAAAATATTTCAAATATAATTATTATTCTCTACAAGATATATAATTATTTTGGCGCGTATGTCAGTAAAATGCGTCAACTTATTTTATTTAAAATTTTAATATATACCTTCGAAGAAAATAAACTTCTGTGATCTTAAGGAAAAATGTTCTGATAAAGAACAGGAAAAAAGTGAGACAAATAAGAGCATTCAGTTGAATACAAGTTGGCGAAAAAAATTGAACGAAGATATATTTCATGTAGTGAAATAACTAAAGGCACTTATATATTTATAATTTGAATAAAGAAAATTATTAATGCATTATATATTTTATATATTCTTTCAGAAAAATTTATTAGCATAAGAACATTTTGCTAAAGCGAACACGTACTTTTTAAAATGTTAACACAATTTTTATATTCAACATTCTTGGATTTTAATGCTAATGTTTTTAATTTTTCAATTCAGGTCCATTTTTATTGAATGTTTAATTAGGAATATATTTCATCCTCTTATATGCTAACTTTTAGTAGTTATCGGCCAAGGCTGTCTGATTTTGAACTTCTTTGTAAGACCAAACTCCTCAATTTTGTTTGTAGCTTAATATGCTCGTAAATCAAATTTTGTGTGTATGGAATATATATATCAATTTATATAATATATATTAGTTAAGAAGAGTGATAATATCCTTTTCTAGTATTACTATAAATTTATTTAAAATTCTCTCAAACTGAAATGTTTCAAGAAGCTGCCAATGCACATACTTTATTTTGATTTCATATCTTTTGTGACTATTTCGCATTTATGCCGTTTTTCAAAAGAGGATGGGATTATGCTGTGTTTCTAAAATCTAGAAATTTATGCTCTTAAATCTTAATTTAAAAAGCAGTAAGATTCATTAATTTAAAAGTAAAAATGCTTCATTTTAATTTGTCATTTCATTACACACACACACACACACACACACCACACACACCACACACACACACCACACACACACACACACACACACACACACACACATATATATATATATATATATATATATATATAATATGAATTTTCATTTTTTTGCGAAATAAAACTCGCAAGAAAATTTTAATCAAAATTTTTTCTCGAGAAATAATTAAATTTGTCTTTAAAAATAAAGACGTTCATACATTTAAAACTGCAAATTTTGGAATCTTAAGCCGATTCCGAAATCTTTTATGCATACTACATTTCAGAAACAAAATTCGAGTACGTATGTTTAACAAAGAAAAGTTTTTTTCCATTGTAAGAATATTTAAATAGTTTAGTATTATTTTCCGATTTTCAACGCTTCAAGGGAAAAAAACGCCTACAAATTCTTCGTAATTTAAAAACGAGACAAACACATAATTAGTGTTTTCAAAGTTTTACGAATAAAGGATAGTTTAATGGTCTTGTAAATTTCTCTTTTTTTATCAAAGAAAACGAATAATTAGTAGACAAATAGAATTTCGAATAAAAAGATTGAAATCGATCTAAAGCTAAAAAGGTTTAGCTGTTAAATTCCATCAATTCAACAAGCTTTACATGCAATGTCAGTGGCTAAATTCTTCGTACTGTCGGGGTGTGGAAATCTTGAGTAGGGTATACCAGCTCAGTGTTGTCCTCTCATTCGATGGTGGTGTCAAATAACAAAGTCCATTGTTAGTAGTATTGTGTTCTTTCTAAATGTGACGGTAAACTCTCAATCAGTTGAAATTCCTGATTAAAACATTGAACTCATTGGTTATTCATCAATTCTATCATTAGGCTCATTCATACACGCACATATATGAAAGCTGTGTTGTCTTTTTTCGAATAATTTTTTTATTTCTAATGGGCTGCGGAATGGTGCTTTACAATTGAAAATCTAGTACATTCCCTGGGAGCTGGTATCTCTTTTTAATGCGGCACTCTATTGGCGGATATCAATCACCGCAGGTAATTTTGAAGCTCCTCGGAGGGGGAGGCACATGAGCTCAGACGATGCAAACCTGTATTAGGATTTAATTTTGCCGAGGAGCACCCAAGCCAAGAACACACTCTAGGAATCTTTTACATGCCGTGTAATCATACGACATAGCCGCTGTCAATCTTCTGCATCATGAAAATCCACCGAGTTGGGCCGGGTCGAACCCTTAACCTTAGGTGCAGAATACCAGCGACAAACCAACCACGCCACCCAGCCGGCTCTTTTCCAAATACTACAGAACTTAAAACTTTTAATTTGTTGTTTAACACAGATAATACTTGAAATTATTTGATGCTGTAATATCGGCTTGTGCAATATAGGTTCTCTTTCTAGAAATTTTACTGCTAGAGGGGAAAGAATGCTAATGATTTGATGGACTAGAAAGTTTGCGCATACATACGATCAACTACATACAAAATGTGTCAATGTTTCAATATTCAGCTTGTTTGCTCATTGACTTTTATTTGTTTTTATTCTGTTACTCTTTTAGATTGATCAATTCAAACAACATTTAAGTAATATTGTAGAATGCGTAGTAGAATGATGCCTGAACAATTAATATGAACAATTCTTCTAAATATATTCAATTCATTGCTGACAGACCGTCGTTTACTAAATTCAGTTCTAAATATTGTCTTTCTACATAAAAGTTATCATTTCTTTAATTATGTACGAATGACTAATATATTAGATGTTATATACTTTTGTAAGTCATTACTTCTAAAACAGACTTAATAAGGGAATTTAGTGTCTCATGGAGAATTGTCGCATTCGCATTTTGTGCCTAAGCTGTTAATAATGTCTCTGAGTATTTCAAACTTAGCGAAGTAAACTTTTAAAAACTACTTTGAATAATTGATGGAACAGTCCAAGGAGATAATTCTAGACGTAAGTTTTAAATAATGGAAGAAAATTTTCAAGTGATTGACATATTTATATAAATGAATTAACTCTTTATCGAGATTAAAATTTTATTTCGAATATTTAATTCGAAATAATAGTTAGTTAATTTAATTGGTTGTTAATTGGTTTTCTGTTAATGTCACACTTTGAAACGATGGATTTATAATATAGTTTTTCGGGTCAAGCTATGAGGGCGACACCTGAACTTGAGCTTCCCCACAACGCCAATGTGAAAATTTTGAACCTCGAATGGAACTTCACTGAACTCACTTTACATGGCGGATCTAAGTAGCTTTAGGACTGGAAATTCACAGTAGATAGATAAACGTCTCCGGATGTGCGTTCACGACCAGGGCAGTGACCGCGTTGGCCGTGGTAATTCTCTCAAACTTGTGGCCAGTGAGTGGCGAGTTTGAGAGCTAGTGGCACTGAAGGGCCCGTCTTGTAGAAAGGTTGATGCTCATTAAACGTGTCGTGGTTCAAAGTCCTCCTGTTGGCGTAGTTTGGAAGTTTGGAGAGTTGAATGGCAGCTCAGGAGTCCTCCTCGTGACTTGACCATGGTCTAGAATTACGAGGCCCGTCTCTAATATCCCTCGCATTGCTTTAGAGTACTAGGTTCATAAAAATAAAATTTTAATTATGAGCACTGTGGCTAAAGTGCTTGTCGGAAAAGGTGATGTACTTATATACGTAATATTTTTGATGTATTAATTTATTGTAAATTAAGATACGCATTACTATATTATTACCTAAATAATCTTTTATTATATCGAATTTCAATATATAGTTGAAATACAATTTTTGTACCAATAGAAAGAAAACCCCGATGCATTGGTGTACGTTATAAATATATATTGATTAATATTAGGATCTATTCTGCATCATTTTAAATAAACTTCATGCTTTAAATTTAATTAATTTGACCATATAGCAGAATCAATTTTATGGATAGCAGTATCGTAAGTCAGAGTCTATATCCTTTACTCTAAAACAGGCAAAACTTTTACTGTCTGTTGTACTTTGGTTGACAATTTTCATAAAACTGTTAAACATAAAAGGGTAAGCAGCAAATAGCTTATTTTGGATGCTTGGCTTAACTCAGACTTGAACTAATCGACGTATTAGTTAAGGGTATTGAAATACCTTTAAGAAACTAATGGTGCATTTAAATGGTTTCTCAATTTTTTGGCATCAAATTCGTTTTTTGAGAGTGGGCTGAATGCCAAAGAAAAGAAGAAAAAAATTGCTATGTTTCACCAAAAAGAAAAAAAAAATGAGCGAACATTAGAATAATTGAATATTTTCAGAGGAATTGGGTCTTGTAAATCTAGTTCCCTAATGAAGTTATCTTTCAAATTTTAAGGAGATAGTATCCCACAATTTTATATTGAAATATTCTAATATAAAAATGTGTATCCTTAGATAATTTTATTTCATTCTTGCGCGAAATGGTTCCAAGTATTAGAATATTTCAAAAATATAGTGACCTTGGTAGCCTAGTGCTCAAGGTCAAGAACTCGTAGCCGGCGTGTCTTTGAGTTCAAGCCAAGTGCCACTGAAGACCCACCGTGTAAGGGAGAGATGGACGCTAAATCTGTCAAGAGCTCAAACGTCCTTCCGTTGGTGTGGCGTGTTAGTTAGGAGAGGGGGATGCCAGCTCGGGTGTCGTCCTCATCTCTTGACCATGGTTCAGAATGATGAGGTCCGTCGCCAAAAGCCTTCGAGTAGCTGAACACAGTGCATCGTTTATTATTCACTTACTCACTTAAAAAATAAAATTTTTGATGTAAACCATGTAAGCTTTGACATCTGTGCCGAAATATTGGCTATGCGAGGGCACTGCTGTGCGCACCTCAGTATCTAAATTGTAAGTTTTGTTAGTGTGTTACTTCATTTGTAGAATGTAAGCCGCATATTGTCTCATTAAACATTACTATATTTAAAATATGTCGTCGATCAATTTTGTGGATTGTTTTATAGATTCGTAAAGATACACACTTATTCGTTTCGATACTTAGGGACATTTCTCTTCTTTTATATTTTGGACAACACCAAAATAAGTGGTCGCTGTAACCGAGTAGTCATGGTTGCAAACTCGTGGTTGGGATGGCTTCTGTCGAGTTGTGTATTCTAGTCCTGGTTTTCCCTAGCACCCATCATGTAGAGAGGGATCTTTATAAATTTATTTAGGCTAAAAATAGTCGCATTACAAAAGTATGGAGAGGAGAGTGGAGTGGTGGGTGTGGTGTGGAAGTTAGGAGAGAGGATGTCAGCTCATGTGTCTTCCTCGTCACTTAACTAGGGTCCATAATTAAGAGTTCCGTCGCTAATACCGCTCTTGTAGTTTTATAGAGCAACGCAATATAACTCTCACTCACTGGAAAATAAATTGTCCACATGTATATCACCCTTGTCACTTGACTATCGTAAAAAATTACGAGCCAATTTTATTATTCCTCGAATGACAATTAATTCAGTAAAAAATGCTGAGAAAAATAAAAACTATGAAATATTTTTTATTAATAATGAGTGGCTTTCATCATATCTTACGTTCATTTTAAGGCCACAGTAGCCTAGAGGTCACCGTCATAAAATCATGGCCCACACATTTTTTTCTCGTGTTATTGGTAAAAATTCTAGCATCACTTTATGTCGAAAATTATACACATTGTAATGTCTTTCAATGTTATTTTTCCTCTGATTCCAGGCGCAGTACGTCGCGCCAAAAATAACAGAACTCTTCTTTTATAAATACAGCAAAAAATAATAAAGTCAGAGCTATCCGCCGTGCTAAAAACAAAATCCAAGAAACTTTCTCTTCCTAGTACAGCAAAACCAAGCTATATACGTCGGGCTAAAGACAAAAAAACTCTTTCCTTTACTCAAAATTCAATCCAGTGTCTTCGCTCATTGGAGCCTAGGGACTCGTTTTTCTGTGTACACCCCATTCGAAGTTCAACCACCTCCTCCACAAGAAATGGCAAATATCCACCGCAGATAGAGAAAACGGCTGCAACATCACTCAAAATCTACCGACTACAGTAGCCAGACAATCCTCATATTAAATACTTTTAAGTTTGTGAGGGAAGAGAGAACTCTTCCTTCAGTGTGGGGAGGTCGGAAGGAGGACTGGCGACATATTCCAAAAATAATTTCGTTTTATTCTTAGTATCAACAACAACGCAAAACTTATAAACCAAGTCTGGAGATGCACCCAAATTCTACATACGTATTATATATATATATATATATATATATATATACAATAGCAAGGTCGACGAGATATGAGAAGACTAAATAAACAGATCACTTACGTCCAAGCGATATCTTCCAATTCTCTTAGCGACCTAATCTAATTTAATTCCTATTTGACTAATCGCCAGTTTTAATATTACAATATTCAGCTACTAAGTACCCACGCTCACTTTATATTTAATCTATTACTGTTATCCGTAGCAATCTCTCTAATCGCACTATAACTTAATTTCATCTGTTCTCTAACTCGAAAGTTTAATCTATTTATACGAGACTTAATTTGCATGCTCACATCTTCTTCGCAGGAAAGTTTTTAATAAGTTAAATTTTAGAGACTATTTTTTTCTAGAAGAATTTTTAGTAGAAAAACGTGGAATAGACCTGTGACAAGCTCAAATACTTTTTTTTGGTGGGGTGTGGAAGTTACTAGTTCAAGAATGAGATACCAGTGCAATACCAGTTCAAGAGTCGTCCTACTCACTAGAACGTGAGTCAGAGTAATGTATAGAGGTCTGCCGCAAAATTCCATTGTGTAGCTTCTAAATGGGATTTTATTAAACTATCAATCACACTTAAGTAAGGAGATCAATTGGTTCCTTTCATTGAAGTAAATTAAGCAAATAATATAATTTAGGTAACATATGATGTGATATAGTAAGAAGACAAATATACTGCTATGTACAGCAGGTATATAGAGTTTATGCTATCAGTACCACAAAGAACAAAACTGTTGCTTAAGAGAGAAATGAAGTTTATTGTCGAAAAAAATCCTAAAAATACAGGGTACATCAGTAACATTCGCACAAAAAGTCCCAGAAGGTTTTCACACCTTTTACAACACTCAGGGAGAGCTGTCAGAGCATAAAAGTACAGGCGTAACGTTAAAGTTTAATCGCAAGTCTCCACTCGGTCTCAGGCAAGTGAGCTCTTCAATAGCCAAGGTAAAATACAGACTCGGTTTCAGCAAGCGACCCTATTTTTAGTCTGCACGGCTACCTTCCACCTCTTTCTCAAAAAATCCTTTTACATCATAAACCAGCATGTTATATATTTCTCCAGTAATTTTTAAGAGCCTCCATATGTCATCAAGTCGTCCAAACTGGTCAACAATTCGCCTTATTTGGTCATCAAAAATGATGCCAACTTGGTTATATCGCCAATATTTCGTCAAATTACACTTGAATTGTTATTATAATGTAAAAGACGGCGTTGTGCTTGCAAATATTACGATTTTCATTATAACATTAATACCCCCCCACACACACAATGTAGTATTAACTTATTAAACACACATATTTAAATTATTTACACTATTTTAAGATAAAAATAAGCATTAGTCACACAAAATTCGAAACAATATTATTTTAGTCATATTTATAAACATTTGCAAAATTTGATAAATTTCTGATTAATAAATTTTAATTAATTTAGTGTATTTAATTTGAGTAATAAAATCCTCTTAATTTAAGAAAATTATATTGGGATCCATGCAATAGTAAATTGTTCGAATTTGGACTAGAAACCCCCCCCAAAAAAGAAAATAAAATACATAAAATGAAATAAAATATATATCATTTACCATATTCTGCATTGCATAAATTAGTATTTCCGTTCTTTTATATTCGATAAATTGAATACGAAGAAATAAAATAAAATATGAGAAGCAGAATACAATATAATTTTATCTTTGTATGTATCGTATATTATTAGGATGAAATCCAGTAAGACATACAATAAAAAAAATCACATGAAATGAAATTTTAAAAAGTTGAAAAAATACTAGTTTCTTTCAAATGAAAACAAAATTCATATTTATTAGGAAAAGATTATAATAATAATTCTTATGGAATATAGTTTCACTTTTACATATAATTCAATTTTTTTTAAAATATTTAATTTAATTTGTAAGAATTGCTAAAGCTTCTGAAGTTTGAATGACTCAGATTTCCCGACTGATTCTACTGCTATTTAATACCGTTGTATGCTTTTTATACAATTGTAGATTTATACAATTGTACTAGTTCTGGTTTTTTTCTGTTTAATTATTAAATTTTTTATAAAATCAGAATATAAAATTTCCGAAAAATATTCATTAATGGTTAGATTAGCTTAAACTTTTCTTTAAATATATACTATGCTACATAGATATTGAAATACAATCTGATTTAAAATATCAATATCTGATTCAAAAAAGAATGCTGAAAAAGTACAAATATCATTTGCAAAGCAAGGTAAAAACTTCATCTCCTGGTACGTAAAAAAATTTTTTTTAATGCTTTTGTTGCTCAATTTTGTTTGAAAATGTCTTTCTTTAGCATCTTACGAACTAATGTCATGATTTCGTTTCGAAGAATGTTATGTATTTTTTTTATCTAATATGATATTTATATTTTAAAGTATTTTTCAATTATTTTTCAAATTATCTGAGAATTTTACTCAAATTATTTCCATTTGATAATGTTCTGCAGTAAAATATCAAATATCTTTTTTTAGAAATATATATTAAGTTTCAGTTCATTAATAATTTTTAATTTCCTTGAATCAAATAAGCTGTTTAAATTAATCTTTTAAAACGCTGTTAAACATTTCAGATCTCTGTTACATAGAGCTGAATGATTTCAAATTTGTTCATATTGTATTCAAATATTTTTTATAATACATATAGAACAACTTTTCAAAAACTAATTTAAAAAAAGGTATTTGTATTTCATGATTTCTTCCCATCTTGATATTGAACATGCTTAGTAAAATAATTAAAAATTAAACACCTTTATAGTTTAATTTTTGTGTTATTTAAAAACCTATTTCACTTTCTGTTAGTCATTTAAAATATTACTTTAAAACTAATGTTTGACTCACACAATATGTATTGCCTCTTCTAATTAATGTACCAGATATGAGGTGATTTATATTTCTTTTGTGAAATAAAGATTTAGAACACTATTAGCTAGATCTCCAAATATTTATTTTAAACTTTGGGTGGCATTTTGTATATCTCTAAAAATATGTAAAATGTAGAGCTTCTAAAATTAAGCTAAAATCAATTTCTTAAAAATTTGATTGAAAAATAATGCATAGTTTGATTTTCAGTCGCAATGATAACAAGAAAAGCTATTTTCATTCGAAATTAGAATGTACAATAGTCAGGAGAAAACAATTTCTAAAATTTTAACCATGCATTGAATTTTTTAAAATTTACATGCAATATGAAGGATAATAATAATTTTATAAAAAAAGAATATTGATCAAAATTGATTCAAAAATTATATAAAAATATAATAATTTAAATATTTAAAATATCTGATTAAGCTTTTACAAATATATTAAAATAAAAGGTTTATAACTGCCTTTTGAGATCATCAAATAGTTTATTTTGTTAATAATTAATTCAGTTACACATATTCAATTAAGTAAATGGAATGAAACTTAAAATAATCAGTTAATAAAATCGAATTATGTAACATGTTTAATTCAGTTCTTTTTGTTTTGCTAAAAGAAAACTTAAAATGTACCTAAACCCTTTTAAAGGTTAAATATGTTATAAAGTATTCTATTTTTTTTTAAAAAAAAAGAGTTATTATAAATTAAGAAAAAGTGTTTTCACAGAGTTTAAAAAATAAAGTTGGATTTTTTTACTGTAAGCATTAAAATTAAAAAGTAAATTTTTTTGTCGCTAATGTACTAATAAGGTTACGGGCAGAAATCAGAAAACAACGCTAATTAAATCAACAAAAAATATCTGAGGCAATCCCGATCGTATAAACAACAAAATAATAAAAATCCTGAACAAATAAAAGATCAAAAATTTCTAGACACAGCAAAAAAAAAAAAAAAAAATACACGTACACTCAAGAAGAGAGGAAGAACAACAGAATTACATCTTTCTACCTGTTTCCTTAATTTAGTAAGCAAACAAATGCTGTCAAATGAATTTATAACAAAAGATTGTATAATTCTGTTAGCAAAACTGCAAACAACGCTCTAATGTAAAACTGAAAGGTTTTTAAAGATAGATTTTTTTTTGTTTCAAATATGCGTGATATGTGCTTCATCATTTAGGTGAAAAAAACTACTTAACTTGTTAAAGGTTTCATTTGAATTTAAGTCACAATAATATTTATGAAAAAAATATTACAAGTGGTAAAGTAATAATACTAAGTCAAATATTATTATCTCTCCGAAGTTTTTTTACGTCCCCATGTTTTTACATTATGTGTTGTACGCTTTTTAAATAATTTTTTAATTACAGATATACCGTTATTATAAACATGGCATATTTGCTTCTCATTTATATAGGTTTAAATTAAACAATCCCAGCTGCCTTCTGGTTCTGTTGGAATTGTGGAATATTACGCAATCCAGTCCCGTTAACATTAAACTTTTTATCTTATAAAAATCAATGGTAACAGAACAAAAATTTAGGATAAGATCTTTATAACCGTTATGGTTATATATTTTTAAGAAATTGTCTTGAAACAAATGGGGGATATTTGTAAAAGATTGTGATAGTAATTTTCTATTTTTATTTTTTGAATTTCTTGATATTCTCTGAGTTTTCGGATAATTAAATTCTCTTAATCTTTTGATAGTTTGATTTTTTTAGTATATATATTTAACAAGACCTATGTGTGAATTTACCCTTTGCACCATTATAATGGGCTTTTTTGCATAAATTAAATGTTTATACGTGAGAATACAATACTCTCTTTGAGAAGACAAGTGTGCAGGTAAATCGTTTTTGTATGTGAGCAGTATATGGTACGTTTTTATTTTTCATCTTTACTGCCATTTTTGACCTGCTTTTTTTCTAGTTTAAAAGTTTTTTCACACATTTTTCACAGCACTTATGTGAACGATTTAGTGCACTTGACATGCGTTTTTCATTAACTTAAGATAATTATTTGTGTATACTATTCATTGACTTGCTGTATTTAAGTAAGATTATGTATGTATTCGCAAAGTAAGATTATGTATACATTAGCAAATACATTTCTTAAGTAGTTACCCGTAGTTTTCACAAACACAGGGGAAGGGGCGGTGTTTGCCAAAAGAGTTTGTTTTATGTATATAAACCGTCGTGGAAACTCAAGTAAATAACAAATAAGTAGTAAAAGCTATATATTACCCAAAATAATTACGAATGAATACAAAAAAGGAACGAAATAATAGTGTGCGTTCAAACGGGTGTCATTAGCGGCAACAACAAAAGCAAACAGTAGTATTTGTTGCACAGTAATAAATACCAAATATCATTTGTCAGCTGCTGCAGTAGCTGATGAAGGTAGATGGCATACTGTCATTGTATATTAATTAAAATCGAGTTCTCAACCAGGAACTGATACACTCTTCTATTCCTAGGCTTTTGGGGTGAGTTACTTTAACTTACCTTACCCAATCTAACTTTAAGTTAGTCTTTTAAATTTGTGGCTATATTTTTTCTCATACTTGACATATGTTTGTGTAACTTCAAATTTCTCCCGATTGTTCATTTTTTAGCATGTCCTCATTTTCCAATGATCTTTTCTTAAAAATATTTTTTAAACAATTGTGTCTTAGGAATAACTAAATTAAAACATTTTTTCATGTATCTGATATTAATGCTGATTTGACAGGAAGATGTCTGATTCTAAGTTTTGCTGCTCTGTGCTATAGCTCTGTTTCTCATTATAAGTACGGATGAAAATGAAGGTAATTGTTGCGTGTTTGCTAGCCTTTTCCGAATATGTAAGAGAAAATTTTCATTCCAAAATTTTATTAATTGCATGAAAGCATTCTTATTCAGATTCTACTCTTAATATGAAGGATGGGAAGTTTTAGATTGTGTTCTTAGTGTGTAATCTCTAAAATCTGTTTTCAATTAGACAATGACTCGTATAGTAAAATTCAAAAGCGTTTAACACTTATAGTTTTGATGGAAAAAAATTGGGGGGGGGAGGCTTTTTAACACATGTTTTCTTGGGGTCATTTACGAAATACGTTAAACGGAAATTTAAAGTTTATAAAGAGCTAATTATTTCTAGGTTTTTATATATTTCAAATGTTTAAAAAATTAAAGTTTTCAAATATTTTTTAAGAGTTGTGGAAATTTCTCGATTTTATCCCGTAAATTTATTTAAATATATTTAAATAGTTAATGATACAAGAAACATATCTCTGGGTATTATACATTAGTTTCAAATATTTATTTTACGCATAAATGACGTTTTCAAAATAGTTAAATATTGTTAATTTTTGTCTGATTTAATTCCAGTAACTAATTTAATACTACCCATCATATTAAAACTAAATTATTTTGTTTATAAATATGAAAATGTCGTTGCATTCATCATAAGAACAAAAATTATTAATGAAAAATTAGAACTTTGATACATTAAAGAGTTTTTTTGTGGTTGATCGAATATATAAGATAATATCAATCAAAGATTAGCAGTCTTCACGTGAAATATTTTTGCTGAATATTTACTTAATAAACCGGAAGTAAAGATCGGAAATGGTGCAGATCATTTCCTGTGGTATTATCTTTTGAAATGGCCCATAAATTCTGAAAGACATTTAGGAGAGATATTCTTCTCATCAATTTCAGTGACGTTGCTTCTGTTAAGGTGCCCAATTAAATGCTTATGGAGTTATGTTACACATGAACTTATACTTTGCAAAAGTAGCTAAAATGTTGTAACATTTAAGCATTATAAATATTTTTTCTGTTTTCGAAATCTATGTTTCACTAAATCTTAAGTTAATTTTCTGAATCAGTAAGAAACTCAGACCTCGTCATTCAACTAAAGGTTTATAATTGCTAAATTCATCACTAACAGTTGTTCTTTCCCACTAGTAATGTTGGTTAGTTAAAAAATCAGACAATTTATCAAATTTATCTTCTAAATGGTAAACTTTATTGAAGTTTATTATAGATATTGTTTGATACACGAAGAAATATTTAAATAAATATCTCTCTTGCTCTATAGCTCTTGCTCTGCCTCCTGTTGTATAAATTACAGGATATGCTATGGTACGCATAATGGATCATTTGTTTTTCTTATTGTCTACGAAATTTGTATTTTATGTAATGTTGATTGGTTTAAAGTAAATTTGTAGAACACAGGAAATGAGTCTTAATTTTTTAAAGTGATATCAAAGTCGCTTAAGGGGGTAGGCTCATAAATTTTAGCCCAAAACACATTTTCACTTTTAACATTTTAATAAAATATGAATTTCTACGCTTCTAATGGTGCAAAAATTATAATTCTACGTGCAGAAGAAATTTTTTAAAATAATTTTTTGAAAATGTTTTATCACCTGTCAAAGTCTACTAAATCCATTACTAAAATCTATTTTTCTTAAAACTAACTTTTTATCATATAAGGAACATTTTTTCCTAAACTACTGCATTTAACAGCTTATAACTTTGCATAATTAATAATTACACTCTAATACATACTTTAATTGAGGGATTTTTCAAAAAAAATATTCTGACTTAATTTATAGCATTAAACATCATGAAATTTCACTGTTTTTGGTGTGTGTGTGTGAAAAAAAAGAACCCAGCTTTATGCAAAAAATATTTTTTAAAAAATAACTAGACATCCTATCCATAAAATCTGATTAAAGTATGTATTATGGTTCAAAGAATATTCAGTAAAAAAATTTGAGATTTTTATTCAATAGAATGTTTATAAATATTCCTTAAACATACCTATTTTTAACATTACTGAGATATAGATCCTGTTTCGTGAACATACCACCTTAAGAATAAGAAAACCACAAAAATTGTGAGAGGACCAATATCATTTGTTATGTAATGAAGACCCGAAAAACACTGTATTTTCAAAATTTATTTAATACTTTGAATGAAGCTGAAATTGGAATTTCAAAAAAAGACACCTCATAATCTCTGATTCAAATTGGGTTGTAGTAATTCTGAAAGGGGAAGTTTAATGCTTATTAATTAGTCTGTGTATAATCAATTCATTGTAAAAAAGAATTTTCAGCATACGTATAGGATTAGGTAACCAAGGGACTTATTTTCTTGGCATAGGATATCAAATTTGGGAAATTTGATTTTACAAAGCTTTGTAAATCTTTATTTTCGGGGCATTGAGGAACAATTATTTGAAGTAGTTGTTAAATTGCAGTTTATTTAACTTAAGCTGTGGAATTTCTAAAAGTACTTAAATGAATATGGAAAATTTGGGAGGGAGAAAAAGAAAACTGAATACATCTTCTAATGAATTTTAAAAAATTCAAATTGAAAATTTATAAAATTTATATACTATATTTTTAATCTACATTAGGCACAGAGCATCGAATTGAGTCGTATTTTGCCCCTCAATGGTCTATAGATAAATATACCTATTAAAGTTGTATCTTTTTCTCATCTTGGATACTATACAATAGTTTTAGAAAGTTTTTAAGCAATTTCCTTCAAATGGACCACCCGTTGGGAGATTCGAAAGCAGAGCGGATCCAATTATCAGTTTATTGTTGCTAGTGGAATAGTCTTTGTGTTATTTTTTACCAAATTCTTTTCCCAAATAAACAATCTTCACGGGATGGTGTTTTCCAAGGATATATCTTTCTGCTGCTAAATCATTATCTGGATATTTTAGTTTTGCATAATAGATATCAATTCTTACTCCTGCATTTCGACGAAACAATGAATATTTAATGCAAAATCTTAGATTTACGTTATTGAAGTTTTCTTTGCCTGAATTATTTTGAGCTTATTCTAACAAATGTTTGTTTTCTTTATGTACGTTTCTTTTTCATAAATGTTTCTGCGACGAACAATTACTTTAAAATGTTTATTTGATAAATGTTAAGCTTATTAGAAATTTGGTATAGTTTTTTTTTATCTATTGACTGATAGATTACCTTAAATTATTCATAATATAAGGAATAAAAGAGCTGATTAAAAATAGTCAAATTACTTTGATAAAAAATAATTGTAGGGTTCCATTTTTGATTAATTACTTTTAAATTATAATTATTTTTTTTTATAATTTGACTTTTATCTTACAATGCGACAAGTAGTTGAGCTGTCATGGCTTTGAGCAGGAGAGTGTTGTTTTTGTCGAGTTGCGAGTTTGAGTCTTAGTGTATGGTGTCTGTCGAGACGCGGAAGTAGAGAGAAAGGCTTTCCAGCGCAGGTGCCGCCATCATCACTTAACCGATGTTCCAGATAGTGAGTTTGCCATGTAATGTCCTAGCGTTTTCAATTAATGAAACTTCAATGATGTTTAATTATTTATTTACACACACAGAAATAAGACACTCACATACAACAAAAATTTATACTTTTTACACGTTTTTAAGTACTGAATCTTATGAGCTCGTTTACATTCTTAGAGAGAAAAAAAATGAAATGGGTCAGAGTGGCCTCCAACACCTCTGCCTTCGGCAGATACAAAACTTTCACGCGAAGCTCTCTGGTAGAGCTCACAGATTTCTCTTGGAGAGACAATCACTGCATTATCTATTCATAAAACTCACGGGTGGAGCTTGCCATATTCACTCGTTGCGAGTCAAATAATCGACTCCAAATCTCCACACTAAGCTCACTGGTGGAGCTTAAAAAACGACCTCTCTCATCGAGACGTAACCACTGAACTCCCTGGGGTGGCACTCGCGCAGGGGCAGTATCTCGGATCAGTTAGTGTTGCCACTTAGAGTTTCAGAACGGGTATATAGTTTGTTACAGCCAGCTGGGTGGCGTAGTTGGTTTGTCGCTGGCCTTCTGCACCTGTGGTTATGGGTTTGACCCAAGCCCAAACCAGTGGATTTTCGTGATGCAGAAAATGGACAGCGTCTATGTAGTATTAATATGCGGCATGTAAACGATTCCTTGAGTGCTTTCGGCAAAATTAAAATCCTGGAACAAGTTGGCATCGCTGACGATGCCACCTTGTTCCAGGTGTCTACCTCTGGAAAGGAAACTAGGCGTCAAAGGTACTTGTGTGGCAATTGATATGGTCTATATGGTGCCGCAATAAAGTAATACCAGCTCCTGGGGAATGTACTAGGTCTGCAATGGTAAAGATACCAATCCGTAGCCCTATTGAAAAAAAAGATTGGGAGATCCATCGACAATAGCCTTAGTGTGACTTCGAAATGTTTCGGTAATAAACAATGAATGAATTCCTCTTGAAGTGTTTTGGGGGCGAGATAACTTCGATAAAGCAGTAAGTTGTTTTATTTTGTACCTCTTTTGCTACTATATTATCTTTATTCCATATAAAACCGCACCAACGGTAGCCTAATGGTTATGGTCACGGAATCGAGAGCGGCATATCTTGAGTTGGTTCTCTAGCACCAATGAAGACCCTTCGTGTAGAGGGGGGGGAGGTCTGTCACCCTAGTGTTGCTTTATAGTGGAACGTTAATAAACCCCCTCCTTATAAAATCTTTGCATACCATTAAATTTATGGTACTGTGGAACACATATAATATTCCATATATTTAATTAAGGGCACATTTTTCAATTCCTACTATTTGTTCACTCTCACTATATTTATCTTTTTCAAATTTTCAATCGTTAATAAAATACTTTTTATTCATCCACTAAAGTTCAAATACATTTTTTTAAACTTGCAGTGGATGACACTTGATGTTGATATAGCTTTTTCAAATATTAATTCATTTACTAAATTTGATTGTTTAATTTTAAATTTATTATGCGTTATTTCTGACGTAGTTAGATTAATCTGCAACATATGGTGGCAGTAAGTTTCTCTAACGAAGTAGGAATTGACTTAATTTGTTTTTATTACTTGTTTTTTTTTTTTTCATTTTCAAAATAAATATATAATTTTAAATAAAAAAAAATCTTTTATTTCAAAAAGAAAGAACTACAACAATATCACCCTGTTAATCTATATTGTCATTATAATTTATTTAATTTAATAATAAAATGTAGCTCGTATTTTGAAAGTTTACAGCCAAAACAACTCATTTACTAATATTTATGCAATAAATATTTTTATTAAAATATTTCTTGGATAAATGCTGAATCTTTCAACTAATTTATTTGTCACAGGCAAATTTATTTTGCAATGCAAAATAAAAGAAATATGGAATATAAATGTAACTAATTTTTTTATTATATTTGTTATTTTACATTATTAAATATTTAAATTCTGATGTCATTATATATGAACATCTTTGTCGTTATTTATGCTTTAAAGTTTTAATTAACTTTCTTTCATATTCCAAAGACTTTAAATGTCACTTTATGATATACGCTGAACAATATTTATGTTAAACCAAAAAAAAAAAGTGGAAACTTGTGCAATTTAATATTCAACTCATTTTATTTTCTAAACAGAAATTCTAATTAAGCTAAGAAAGTGATAAGATATTCGTTTTTTTTCTGGTAAAAAGAAAATTTCCTTTTGTCTGACCACTATTGAGCATACATTAACTAAAGTAAATGTCAAAAAACACCAAAATACAGAAAATTATACATATATTTCTTTTTTTATCATAATTATGATATCTCCGAGAATGTGATTCAGATATCTGAAAATTATTCATCATTTAAATTGTCTGATGAATTCATTTCACTTTATTTGCATGAGAATGCATGCCAATAGAATCCGTTCAAATTTTAAAAATTCACAGAACATTTACAAAACCTAACGAATAATCAAATACCTTTTCATTTATTTGTAAATGAGTGTATACGATGTTGGAAAATTTTTTTTAGAAATCATCAACACAGCAAACACTTTGAATTATTGGTTGTGTTTAATAACAGGTTTTTATGAATTAATAGCTGTGAATAAATTATTAAAACAGTTGTGATATATGTACATTTTAATGAAATAATTAAATAGTTAATGAATAGATTTGTGAATAATAATTGTGAATTTATTTCCTTAAAGTTTTCAAAAGGATTTCTAATTACTGTTTTATAATATTCAGTAAAAAAAAAAATTGTTTCAGGAATACAATGCTTTATATTTTTCCTAACGTTGGCGCGGTGACTTGAGGAGGTGTGCCCGCCTCGTAAATCTAAGGTTGCGGGTTCGATCCCGGCTGAGTGGCCGCGGTAGCCAAGTGGTCTAGGCATCGGATCGTGGCTAGCGTGTCATGAGTTCGATCCCAGTACCACTGAAGACCCACCGTGTAGGGGAGCCATGCACGTTAAATCTGTCGAGAGCTCAAACGTCCTCCCGTTAGTGTGGTAGTTAGGAGAGGGTGGAGCCAGCTCAGGTGTCATCCGTGTCACTTGACCATGGTTCAAAATTACGCGAACCGTTCCCAAAAGACCTCGTGTATTCATTCCCTCGATCCCGGCTCGATCGATAGATTTTCTGGATGTGAAAATTGTAGGCAAGCATATCATACGTTTATGTGGCATGTAAAATATCCCTTGAGTATCCATTTGGCTTTGGTACTCTTGACAAAATAAAATCACGCCAACATTTAGCATCCAACGAAAGTTTGAATTGAATAAAATTCAAACGTAGCGGAAAACCAACGATGAAATGGTTCCCACTCCTCCCTACGTGTCTGCAAATGACTTAGCTGCCAAAATGCAGCCCATTTGAAACAAACAAGCCGTATTATTCAAAATTGTATATTCTTCAACATCCGCTTTTTGTCGCGATTCATGGTCGCCAAATCTTGACCAGCTTTTTCGGATGATGGGTTTCTGTCTGTCGAGGTTCAATATTCTCACGTTGGTGGTGGCAATGAAAAAGTTTTGGAAAGTAAGCTATCATTTTAAATATCTTGTCCCGTTAGTTTGAAGTACGCGGTCAGAATTACGTGGTACATGAACAGTAGCCCACACGCAACTTTTAAGTATAACTTTAATAAAAAAATTAAATTAAATCCATCTCCGTGTTGGAGAACCATTTCGTAACAGTTTCCATTCTTAAATCTTTTTGCTGCGTGTGTACTAATACAAACTTTTGAAAAGTTTTTGATTTCATAAAAGAAATATGGAAAAAAGCGTGTTTGCATTCAAATTTGAATCTAATAAAAAGATTTCAAAACATATTTTAGTTGAGATGAATAGAATACAATTTTTTTTAAACAAAACTAAACTATCTTTTTTTTCTATGGAAGTGTTTTCGAGATGGTAAAAGACGAAATGATAATTATTGTAATATTTTAAGAAATTTTAATGATTAAATTAGATAGTGAAAACCAACCAGTGTTTAGTATTTACAATGAATCCTCAAATGAAAGAATTTACTTTTTCGTTCTTTTTTCGTCTAATAAATGCATTATGCTTATGCCGCACTATTAGCATTCATATTGACAATTCAAAATAAGTACATATAAACAACACTACTTGTCGGAAAGTTAGACTATTTGGAAGCTCCCCACTTTTTACATAATTGGATACGGTATCCAAATGAACATGGTCATAAACTTGTGGCCGGCGTTATTTTTGTCGAGTCTCAGGTTGGAGTCTTGGAGCCACTAAAGACTAATTGTGTAGAAGGGAAGATCTACGTTAAATCTTTCGATGCTTAAAGTCCTCACGTTTGCGTGGTGTGGTACCATTTTGATGCAATCTTATTAAACACTCAATCACCTTTCCTAAGTAGAAACCCTGAAATTTAAACGTCCAGAAGATATATAGTATAGTTTTTTATAGCGCAGTTTAAATTACTCTCCTGTAAACCTTTTAAATACTGCATAACTTAAATAATTTTTTTTCTTTCTAAAATATAGAGTGCTTATTAACGCAAAGTGAAATATTTCAAAACAATTATTTACGAACAATTTATTTTAGTTTATGAAATGATCAATTCATCTTGAAATGTATTCTTGAGCTATTTTTTTTTAATGAATTCTGTTTTTTCTTAAGGGAATTTAGTTTTCTCATGCGTAATAAAAATGCATGAATTTGACAGCTGTTGCAATGTTTCCATTTTGATTAATGCTACAGATCTTTTCAAAATCAAAGTTGCCATTAAAAATAAAATGCGTGCATTTGAATATATATTTTTATTTTGGTATAATGTTTTAAAGTTAAAGAAAAATACACACGGGTATTTTTCTATTTAAATATAGTTCACATTTAATATTTAAATTTATTTCTGAACAATTTAAATCAAGCCTTTTCAAAGACACTTAGCAAAATTTATCTGCTAGACAAATATCATAAATTTAAATGTCTCAAATCATTTAAAGAAAATAACTTTTGATGATAGTTAAGAAATTCAACGAATTAAAATTTCATTAAATAATATTTAAAAAGATTTCGTTGAGACTTTTTAAGTTTATGATTTTACATTTTATTTATATATGCTTATGAATAATTAATATAAAGTATACATATATAAGTATAAATTATGTAAGAAAAATACTTTTGAAATAAAAAAGAACGAATTATTGAAGACTTTGAGATAAAAAAATAATTTTTAAACAAATTAAGGAAATTTGTTTTAAATGTTATTGCTATAATTATTTCAATAATAAATATCCTTACATGAATAAATTTCTAAGGATTAAGGTCAACTTATCATGACTAGAAATACATATGACGTTATAAATGCTTTATTTTTGCTCACCGTAATGTAAACTATTTGATGTAAAGTTGAAATTTTTATACCTCTCACAATATTTGTTTCCTAATAATGAAAAATTTTAAAATAAATTTATATTTTAGTGAATAAATATTTCTAATTATCGTAGAAATAATTATAAAATTTTAAGGCATCTGAAATTGAACATGAAACTAATTAATCTTACCTTATATTTCTGAATATGAAGTTCCTTGTATAAACTGGAAGTGCGTTTTTTCTTCAAAAAATTACCTAAAATCCATATCCCGTACATCAGCCGAAGTGGGGAAAAGAAGCTCCTGTAATTTTAAAACATGTTACAGGGCAAAAAGATTACTAAGAGGATAAAAGCTGAGGAATATTTTCCAGTAGAATAGCCGTTAAGTACGAAATAGTTTAATTTCTGTGGTAACCCTTCGTGAAACTAACTCATTTTTCTTTCGTTTTTTATTTTGTGTATTATATGTGCTGGTCATATTTTCTAAGGCATTTTTTTAGGTAAATGAGTTGGAAGAGATATTCGTATACGGGACGTGATCTTCGACCTATGTTTCATGCACTGGAGGCAAAACTCACTGCTTGATAAGCATGTGACATCCCAAAGTAAATCATAATTTTACGAACTATTCGAGAACTCAGATTCTGCCGCTGACTGTTAAGATTTAGGTAACTTTTTCCTCCATTTTGAAATAAAAAAATCCGTTCAAAACGCCCCAACGAGTTAAAAGATTTAAAATTGCATGTGCACATCTATTGAAAAATGCTAAAACAACGTTTTTCTTAAATTACATTTTTAAGATTAGAGGATTTTCATATATGTCGACCACCTAACGTTCACGTTAAAAATGTTCCGAATATCCTCGGTTTATACATGCAAATATACGATAGTTTTTTTACTGTACTTTGAATATATAAGTATGGTAACTATGGAAATCTTAACTGACAGTTCAAAACTAAATATTTTACAATATAATTTTAATCATAGTAGCTTTTTTAATTACAAATGCAAATTATGCGCAATGCAATTTAATAAATTTTTCGAAAAGTAGCGTTCTTATCCACAATATGTACCGATTAAATTAACTATTACAAAGCTAGTTAAAATAAATGGTTAATTTTTTTAGTTCTAATCCTGTTTTATAATGCTTAAGGATTATAAGAAAGGAAGTCAAACAGTAATTGCAAACGTAAGACTTTTTGAGTTATGAATCTATACATTTAAATTTCTTTGCATCTAGTTGTTAATATTTATAACTGATTAAGTATTCTATACATATTTAAATAAGTGTGATCAAACTTAAAGGAACAATTCTAAGACAGGAAAAACTCCTGATATATTACAGTGAATATCTAAATTGTATATGCGCCAAATCAAAGAAATGAAAATAAAGAAAAGAAAGGGAGTTTTAACAATTCTAAATATACTTAATATCTCGAAGAACGAATCTAAAAGCAGCATGCTATATTTAAAAGTTAAAAATAAAATTTAAAAAATGCACTTTAATTTGATGTTTGAACGAAAATTTAATTACATTCCTGAATGAGATTTGAGATAATAAAATATGTTAAAACAGACATCAGCTTAAGGGAAAAAATTGAATTTCGGAATTTAATATCTCAAGAATGGCTAAAATATTTTCTTGGTCTAGATAATAATTTGTGAACGATATATAATAAGTATTCAACACATTCTCTATATTATGTGATAAAAAACAGAGGTTAATGCTAGTTTCTTTAAAACAGCTATTTTAAGATCAAAATTCTTCAAGCAATTTCCGAAGGCATTTCGTATTATCAAAAAGGCAATTTAACGCTTTTTAATTCTGGTTATAAATTCTACCATCCTCATAGCAATAAATAGTTCACCTCTTTTAATAGAATAATGCATTTCTAATGAATGATATGGATAATAATGTTTTTTGTTAAAAGTATAGAGATTGATATTATATTTAAAAATGTATACGATAAAAAGAAGTGTATTGTTTCCTGTTTTTTAAATGGTTTGTCTATTGGAGTATTTGTAAGAAAATAATATAATTATTTTTACCTCATAACGACTTCCTTCTTGCTGTCCTCTTCTAAGCGTGATTTTTCGAAGTAAAGTGTTTGAGATATCTTATTTATCTTTGAGATTAATGTCACTCTTAAGCTTCTCATTTCGTATACTGACGGCTCATAAAATAATATCTTATATGACTAGAGTGGTGAATATAAGAATGTTGAATGATATTCAATTATGGAGGGCAAAAAATATTTGCAAAATCTTTATTGTATAGTTTAAAAATTTAAAAATTATTTATACAGGGTGTTACCGAATTCGATCAACCCATCCAGAGAGGGATGATGTTAGGAAGTGGGATGACAAAGCCCCATAGAGCATGTGGTAACCATGTTTAGTAGGAGTAATTTTCATAAATAGTTGTGAAGGTTTGATGTCGAGTGGAATTAAAATGGGAAATAAGTGGTAAGAAATACGTTTATTAGACACAAAGCACGTTTGCAGTACGAATAATGCATCGCAGCAAACCGCCAGAAATGCAACGACAAGGGAATGTCACAGGAATCGTTCAAAGTTGTGGCTACAAAGGTCATAGAACAACCTACAAAGACGGACAAAGTATTGTCGAAAGCATTAAAAAAATCCGGGGTGCTAGTGATGTCAGCTGAAGCGAGACGACGTTCCATGTCTGTAGCCACCGGCGTCTGACGAAAAAACTATTTTTGGTGGCCCCAGAACGAGAAAAGGTTGAGTTCCATGGAGCGTGGAGGTCAAGCAACGGATCCATCAAGTTCAATCGATTTCCAGGGATATGTAGCATATAGGAGGTAACGCACCGGAATAAAAAAATGTGCAGGTGCACTCTCGTGCATGAACCACACGTTCTGGTGCGCAATGGCCGGTACACCCTAAGCAACTCCGGAAAAAAGTGCTGTAGGAAAGCAAGGTATTTTGCGAAATTGAGGCGTTCGGATATTATACGTATATCCCGCATTTATTTGGTCACTGCCCTCGTCTAGTTCGTGGTCTTCCTGACTACTAGTATCATCGTGATTTTCACCAATTAAACGTCATTTGTAAACCCATGTTCTATGTTGATTTGTCGTCCACGAGCTGCATACTATCACCCTTCAAAATTTGCCTGGTGGCCGCGGTAGGTAGCCAAGTGGTTAACTTATCGAACTCGTGGCTGGTGTGTCAGGAGTTCGAGCCCAGTACCACTGAAGACCCGCCTTGTAAGGGATCGGTGCACGTTAAATCTATCGAGGGCACTAACGTTCTCCCGTTGGTATAGTGTGGTAGTTAGGAGAGGGGGTGCCATCTCAGGTGTTGTCCTAGTCACTTGACTATGGTTCAAAATTACGAGGTCCGTCGCCAAAAGCCCTCGTGTAGCTGAACAGTGTGACGTTAATATTATCTCACACTCACAATTTGTCTGTCAAATTTAATTATCTGTATATAGGTATCAACAGAATATCAGAAAGGTCATATGAAAAAAAACTTCATCTCGCAAGATTGCAGCGAAGAATAAAAAGGTGCTTTAGAAATTATACATTTATATATTGAGATGAGAAAATAGGTATAAATAAACATTTCTTTGCATAATGTATATCGCAAATTCTGAGTAAAATTTTCAAAAAGATGAGATCCAAAATGTACTCGTCTTAATTTTCAGGCTACCCGCTAAATAGTCCCAAACTCTGTACAGTCAGACTTCTTGTTGAGATCACATAAAAAACGACCGAAGAACATCTGTAAGATCCGTAATTTTCGGGGAAAATGCGATAAATGATGATGTATGGTGATGATGAATGAATAATGTTTCATGATGGGGCTCCGGCACATTTCTGTACTCCTATACGCGATTGGCTGGATATGAAATATCCCGACCCCAAAATTAGATGTAGGGGTCCAGTTCTATGTTCGGCCCGACTGGCAGATCTCACACCGGTGGATTTTTTTCCCAATGGGACATCTCGAAGAATTGGTGTATGGAGACGTACACAAACGGACAAAGTTGCTTGCCTGCATGCAGCTTGTACTTCGACATCTTGCTGCTGCGACGTGTGCATTCATCCATTCCACGGCGCGTTCAAGCTTGCCTCGATATACGCGGCAAACATCTTGAACATCTGCCTTTTTAAATATTTACAAATACCACTGTTATTGTGTTTAATAAGTTTTTCCCTTGCACCGGCTGGGACGCCCTTCTTTGTTTTTTGTATTTTTCTCTTAAACTATGGATCGGGCAGATAACAGTTCATTGGGCATTGCTTATGTACTCCCATTGAGTAATTTATCTGGGCAGAGTTTGGACGCTATTTTTGTGATACTCTATACTATAGTATGTTTCTGTGAAAATAGATTAGGTCAGAGTACACGAAATTAAAAGTGGTCCTTATAACTGCCTGTAGAGTACAACAAAAACATAACATAATAAAATTTGATGGTAATATAATAGGATTCACACACACAGATGTACGAATTCAAGTTTCGATTGTAATAAAATGCTCTTTATATATAAAAAAAAGGATGTTATTGCTTTGGTTGCATTGAACTGGGAATTCTCATATGAGAGGAAAGTTAGGGTAACGAAGTATCGTCATCGGTTTTCATTTGTGACTCAAAATTATGCAATCCATCCCCTAAAATAGTTGAGTAACTCGAACAAGTGGGAGGGTACGACTAAGTAAATTCATTTGGGGACGGACTTTATACAATAATAATACTCTTTTAGGATGTTCAACCCTCAATATAATAGAGCCGAATGGGCAGTCAAGTTGGAGAAAATACTTCTAGAAATTCATATTTAGTTTTTTAGAATTAAGTTTTAATTATCGCCAGCGACGCAATAGCATAGGTACCTGCGTACTACACAGTCGGATAGCGTTCGTGTCGTGCGAACGACTTGATGCTTTTGTCCATTTAATTCTTTTTACAATTAAATTAGTTAAAAAATATATATAATAATTATATATTATATTATTATGAGATATTTTATATAATTATTTTGTATTTTAAAATGGAAAATAATGATTGTAATTAAATAAATATGTATATTATATTTTATAAATATATTATAATATAAATTATTATATTTTTGTTAGTAAATAATAATATTTATCATACAAATACATATTAAATTATATATATACAATTAGTTTAATTATTTTATAATTAAATAAAATATTTAATACAAGTCCTTTGTTAAATAAATTTATTTAACTGTAAAAGAATTAAATTATTTGGGGAGAATATCTAGAAAATGGACAACGTGTTTATTTCACAGCTTCAAATGTGCAACAAAGAGCCCTAAATCCACCAGCTACAACATTAACTGCTTTCTTCCATTTATGTCAGAATGATGCATTTGCGAAAACACTGATATATTCGGATGTGCCTACTTATTACACATGGAATGCGAGTAGAAAAGCATTTCAGCGACGCAAACGAGGTGAGCAGGTCATAGGACCACCTGGCATATTTAAAGAAACGACTATTGGCAGACTATACACTGTACATCCGAATCAGGATGAATGTTTCTTTCTACGAATGCTATTGGTAAATGTACCTGGTCCAGTGTCTTTCCAACAACTGAGGACTGTTAATGGGGTTACACATTCCACTTTCCGCTGTGCATGTCATGCTCTAAATTTATTGGAAAATGACTTACACTGGGATGCATGTATTAATGATGCATGCAACATGTCACATCCAAAGCAAATTCGTGCATTGTTTGCAATCGTATTGACTGCCTGTTCTCCATCTCCTACCAACTAATGGGAGAAATATAAATCACACAAGGCGGAAGATATTTTTCATAGAATGTGTAGGGAAACTTCTAATATGGGCATTGATCTCACAGCAGAACACTATAATGAAGCATTGATAATGATTGAAGATTTGTGTTTAGCAATTGCAAACAAAGTTCTCAATCAGTTGGGAATGCCATCACCAACTCGATCTGCTGCTGCTTCATTTGATGTAGAATTGCGTCGCGAGCAAAACTACAACATAATGGATCTTTCGTCATACGTTTCATCAAATATTCCCAAGTTGACACTTGAGTAAAAAGGCATTTATGATAAAATCATGCAAACTATCAATAGTGGGAATGGAAAAATTTTCTTCTTAGATGCACCTGGAGGAACTGGTAAAACATTTCTAATCAAATTGATTCTGGCATCAGTACGATCAAAAAATGACATAGCCTCTTGCGTCATCAGGTATAGCTGCAACATTGTTACCAGGTGGAAGAACTGCTCATTCTGCTTTGAAACTGCCATTAAACATTCAAGGTCATTGAAACTCCCACATGCAATATTTCCAGAGCATCAGGTATGGGAAAAATATTGCAGAAATGCAAACTTATTGTTTGGGATGAATGCACAATGGCTCACAAAAAATCACTTGAAGCTCTTGATCGATCATTACAAGATTTGCGTGGAAACACTAGACCTTTTGGGAACGCATTGATATTGCTTGCAGGAGATTTCAGGCAAACATTACCTGTAATTCCTCGATCAACACCAGCAGATGAAATAAATGCTTCTTTAAAACGCTCTGCTTTGTGGCAACATGTGAAGACCCTGAAATTAATTAAAAATATGCGTGTCCAGTTACAAAATGATCGATCAACTGAAATTTTCTCAAATCAATTGTTGGATATTGGAAATGGAAAGGTGCCAGTAGATTTGACCTCAGGGAAAATCTCATTGCCTCATAACTTCTGCAATTTGGTGACATCCAAAGGAGAATTGGTTGAAAGAGTATTTCCTGACATTCAAACCAATTTTAAAAATCCCAAATGGCTGAGTGAACGTGCTATTCTAGCTGCCAAGAACAAAGATGTCTACCAGCTTAACAATGTCATTCAGTCTCGCATTCAAAATGAGACAGTCACCTACAAGTCTGTTGACACTGTTGTGGAAGTAGATGAAGCAGTGAATTACCCTACAGAATTTTTTAATTCACTTGATCTGCCAGGAATGCCGCCCCACATACTGCAGTTGAAAGTTGGTGTTCCAATTATCATGTTGCGAAATATGAACCAGCCAAAGCTGTGTAATGGTACGCGGCTTGCAGTAAAAAAATTAATGAGCAACGTCATAGAGGCAACAGTTTTGACAGGACCTTTCAATGGTGAAGATGTCCTCATACCTCGCATTCCTTTGATACCAACAGATATGCCATTTCAATTTAAGAGATTGCAATTCCCAATTCGAGTGGCATTTGCAATCATTATCAATAAAGCTCAGGGGCAATCTTTAGAATTGTGTGGCTTGGATTTAGAGACAGATTGCTTCTCTCATGGACAATTATATGTTGCATGTTCCAGAGTAGGCAAACCAGACAGTCTATATATCTACACTGAAAATGGAAAAACAAAGAATGTTGTGTACCCTGAAGCATTGTAAAATTAACCTTCTGCCCTCAAGGACTCCAGAGTACACCCATTTCCAATTTGTGTATATTTTAACTGTTTGACTTTGTTTTTATTTAAATTAATGTAATTTTTTTATCAGTTTTAAGCTGTTTATCACTTCTATGTTTTTTACTATTTTATGAACTGCATGAACGTATTTATATATTTTTGCATTTAATTTATTATGATTATTTCTTACTTATTTTTGTGATTTGCACTTACTTAATTTTTACTTATGATTGTTTCTTATATATTTTTGTGATATGCATTTATTTTGGTTTGCTACTATTTTATAAACTACATGAACCTATTTATATGTATTTACTTTATTATTATGATTATTTGTTTGTGATTAGCATTTATATAATTTTTGCTTATGATTAGTTATATATTTTTGTGATATACATTTATTTTGGGCTTATTATTATTTCTTGCATATTTTTATGATTTGCATTTATTTTTGCATATGATTATTTCTTATATATTTTTGTGATTTGCCAATGCATTTCATTGTCAAATTGAATCTTTAAATGTTCTGAAAGTATGCCATCCTATATGCTGCAGTTGAAATTTAGTGTGCCAATTATATTGCAAAATATCAACCAGCCAAAGCTATATAATAATACATGCAGTAAAAAATATGTATGTATTTTAACTATTTTAGACAGTTTTTTTTAAATTTAAATTAATATAATTTTTTTTATGAGTTTTGGGCAGTTTATCATTTCTTTTGTTTATTAATATGTTATGAAATGCATGAACCTTTTTATGAATTTTTGCATTTAATTTATTATTAAGATTAAATCTCTGTAATTAAACCAGACTCTCCATTAAATAAAATTATGCCCAGTATAAGATTTACAATTGACTGGATGGACAAGCTCTTTTAATTTAATCGGATTAAGCCACAGCAACGCGTGGCAGGGTACAGCTAGTATATATATATATATATATATGTATCAAGTCAATAGCGTGACTCGAACCCTATCCGAACACATGGAACTCACATAGGGGAGACCGAGACAAGATGGCGAATGTCTTAATTTTTCCGTATTCCACTAGGTAGCAGCATCAAAGGAACACTACTGGCTCTCTTTTTGGCCTTTCGTTAAGCAATAGTATAGACACGCTGAAATCGCCTTTTTTTGTTAGTTGTGAAGCTTTGATTGTTTTTTGCTGCCACGATATAACTTTTATGCATAAGTAAATAAGCTCTGCTACAGATACAGGTACGATATAACGTTTCTCTTTAATATTTATGAGTAACTTGGTTTGAATACTACCTATTACCATGAATAAATGTCAATTAACTGCCTTCCTTCATGGTAATGAGAGCGAATATTTTTAAACAGACATTCTGGGGCAAGATAACGAGCTTCCATCTCTTTTGGGGCTAAGGGTTGCATCGGATCAGGAAAGGTTTCTTTCGAAAGGGGGTGACCAGAGGAAGACATTTTTGCTAACCGCTAAGCCCCTCACCCCAAATAGGAAGGAATGTAACAATGATTTGTTGCTTTAGAGCTACTGGTTTTTACCTTCCACCTTTTCTGATTTTTTGCGAGAAAACGATTGCTTCCTGAACTTGTAGAAAGAGCCCCACCAGAAACTGTAGGCAACAGCAGTGATAACGGCTGGAACAATAAGAGCACCTTTTTCTCTTTTTTGAAGCACTTTTATCTTCATGTGAAACCAAGCAAAGAATCTCCTACTCTGTTGATTTTTGACAATCACAAAACTCATATAACTTTGCAGGCTATCTTATATTGCAGAGCGAAAAACATCATCACGGTTGGGTTGCCGTCGCACTCATCACATTGTCTCCAGCCCCTTGTCGTGTCATTTTTCGACCAGTTAAAAACACACTATAGCCAAGCATGTGACAACTTTATGGTCACTCTTCCAGAACAAACTATCACAGACAAAAATATTAGTGAGGTTTTGAGCATCACTTACTTCAAATCAGCTACAGTTGGAAATGCTGTTGAAAGTGTATAAAGAATATGGGATCAAGCCTCATAATCACCTTGTATTTAGCGAACATGACTATGCTGCTGTAAAAACTACTAACCATGCTGCTGTTGGCTATGAAACTGAGAATAATAGTGCTAATCCGCAGACCCTGGTAATAGAAAACCAACATATAAACCTTCCAGAAAAACCAGAACTTACGGCAGATGCTGATTCCGATACACCAAAGAAGCCTGTTCGTGTTTTTTATTTCAAACCATTGCCTAAAACAACATAATGTGAGACAAAAAGAAAAAGCAAAAAAACTGAGCTCTAGCATTCTTACAAGCACACTCATCAATGAAATGTTAGAACAAAAGAAAAAGCAGAAGGAAGAACAGGAAGTTTAAAAGAAAAGAAGAAAAGGGAGTAAACAACTCAAACTGTTCCTGTAGGCCTAATTCTATAAAATCCAGGCCAAACATTCCAGTTGTATCAACTTCAAAGGACGATGTTATATGATGTCCTGCTTGTGAAGAGGAACCCTCCAACAGAAGAATGGATTCATTGCTGTAAATGCCAAGAGTGTTGGCATGAGGAATGTTCCAATTATAAGAATGGCATTTTTATTTGTGACTATTGTTAGGTACACAACTAAACACTTCAACATTATGTTACAATGCATTACGCTTAGTTTGATACTTTGTACGATGTAAAAACACAGTTATCATTTGTTAAGCCATGTAACACATTCAAAAGATAAAATATGTTCAACCTTTTTCAGTGTCGCCATCTTGCTCCAAGGCAAAAGTCATCTTGCCCCAGTATTGGGCAAGATGACGATTTGTTAAGTTTATGAAAAAATAAAGCTATCTTTTAATTCTTTTATTAGCAAAATTAAATGGTAATGTATTTTAACACTACAAAGGACTATTCTAACAGTTCATGCAAAATTGATTTTACTACCCTTAAAAATAAATTAATAAACAACAAAAAACTGTTAACGTCGTCATCTTGCCCTGGTCTCCCCTACATTATGCCTATGCCAATGCATCGCTGGTGGTAATTAAAATTTAATTGTATACGAGCTAAGAATGAATTTCGAAGGCTATTTTCTCGGAATTAAAGGCCCATTTGCCTCTTTTTCATTGAGGGTTGAACTCCCTAAAGGAGTACTACTGTTACACAAAGTTTCGTTCCCAAATGAATTCCTTAATCGTGCCTTCTCCTTGTAAGACGTTAGAATAACAAAGCAAAAAATATTTTTTCGACGATGATAAATGATATAATGTCGTTCACACATCAATTCACATTTAAGAAATCACCTGATACGTATTCCTAAACTTACTTCGTGTACAGGTGTCCCTCGTAAAACACGGTTAATTCGTACCATCGATATCAAAACCGAGTTATATGATACTTTTTTATTTAATTAAATTATTATTATTTGAATTAATTATGTGTGTGCATAATATAAACCAGAGCAATATGTTCCGTGATGTATCGAAACCGTGTTACATGGCCCTTTGAAATAATATAAATCAAGGCACCCCCAAATTCTGTCTGAAGCCAAATACGTACCCTTTGTAAGATCTGGTGAGGGGCCCAAAACCTGACTTTTCAGGGGGCCCTAATATCCTCCGTTACACCACTGTGTATCGTTTTATATTAAAATCAAGTGTTAAGGTGTGAAATTTTATGATATAGCTGGAATTTTGTTCGAATTAAACATACAAATGAAAAAGTAAGTTAACTTCCAGATTTTAATCAAAAACAGAAATACGAACTACTAAAAATTAAAATTGCAACAAGAAATATGTTCAAATAATAATATTATTATTATCAAATAGATACAGCTTATTAGGATCATAAAATTAATTTTCATGATCATTCTCATCAGAAATTTCTGTTAATTCTACTTCTTTTCTCACAGTTGGTTGAAACTCCTATTCATTTGTTATTTCTCCATCAGTATAAAAGTTATCTAACGTAGTTGCATGAATACTAAATCACACAAACCTTTTTTTTTTAATATTCATTTTCCTAAATATTGAAATATTCTTTAAGAAGGCAGCTTTAAATACTTACTAAGCCGAACGAAAGTACCAATTAATTTCCAAAATGCATCAGTTCTTGATTAAAAATTTTTAATTTCAGTTCATTCAACTCTCTAGACACTTAATTTTGTAGTTTCGGTATTATAATTTTACTTTTAGGCCTCAATGGCAAATAGAAATACAGTACGACTTTGGGAAGAGAGAAAAATTGAACAAATATGTATTCTGAATTATACAGCCGCATTCAAATTTACAAAGATTTATATTTGCCTGCCATGTTTGTGTAAGATATATAAAAATCATATATTAATTAAGCATAAACGAACTTAAATTAAGATTCTTCTCATTACAATGCACTAAAATTATATTATAATTTAAAAAAAAATAAACCGTACAATGCATTAAATAATTCAAAAATGAATAAAATAATGAATTATGTTAAAGCTTAAATAATAATGCCTTGAAATTGTTACACATTTTTTTTTAGACTTTATCAATTGCCTAGTAAAATTTTTGTAAGATTTAATTGGAGTGTATATAAATAGTTCATTATTAAATATTTAATAAATTTTTTATTTTTTTAATTTTATTATTTAAGCATCCTTTTGGATTATAATAATTTACATTAAGACATGTTAAATATTTAAATTAATGACAGCACGACATCATTGCTAAATCTGCAATTTAGGAAACTTTCTACGTAAAGGGGGGGGGGACAATGGCAGTTATAGACTGCCAATAGAAGTGAAAACTTAGAACTTTTAGTATTAAAATTTGAAATTTCATAATGTTTGAATTAAAATTATCAAAATCAATCTGATTTTCTCATCTATTGACACTCTAAGCAACAATTATATGCACATGTTTATATGGTTTTTAATTATTCAAATATATTACGGGCTGTACAAGATCATGACAAAATATAAATATAATTCAATTGAAATAACAATTAATATACCATCATATTATTTATGGATAGTATTTGTATTTACTTAAATTTCAATGTACTTGATCTTTAACATTATTCTAATTGTTTTCATCATTGTCATCATTAATTTCAACAATACGTAGACTTTTTGTACTTTCAATTATTTCATTTTGTTCTAAAAAAGATACAATAGGCTTATGGTAACTAAAATAAGAAAGGAAAAAGATTGATTCAAATATATCTAAGTATCACGTTAAAACCGCATCGATCGTCGTTTTATGTTTTGTAGTACTGAATTTTCGATCATTGGACATATTTAAACTAAGTGTTTCACTTAGAAATTCAATTAGTGGTAGATTTTTATCATCTGCAAAGTTAATATTGAAGTCTCAACTTAAAATCATTGGTACATTATCATATTTTTGCCAAATCTTTTTTCGAGTATTTCAGAACCTTCTTTTGCATAAATCTTAAATTTTTCGAATAAAAATTGTTGTATCTGTCTCATAGATTTTCCAGGCGAAGTATAAACGGCAACCATTAATATGTATTGCTAATTCTCGGAATCGCAACGAGCAACGCATTTTCGCCTATATCAGACACATTAACACCAATGCTTCTAGTGAATTTAGTATGTACGTCCATATGTGAAGTAATTAAGTGTGACGTATCTTGAGTATTGTGATAAATAAATAGCTACGCCTGCTGCTGGAACTTCGGGTCTTTTATAACTTACAACAAAGTTGAAATTCGGAATGTCAAGTGGTTCTGCGTTTTTTGTACGAATTTCTGACAAAAGCAGAACATTTGACTTTTTTACGAAATCATCATTTTTTAGGTCAGCTGCATGCGCATGCAAACTTCGACAATTGAATAAATATATCGATAATCCTTTCTTGTAGTAGATGGATTCTAGAAAAGTTTTGGTGACCGTTTGTAGTGTATTGTTTTGTAACCTTTTCAATTCTAACGTTAGATCCTCTCGATGACTTGTTGATCTTTTATGATTATTTGTATTAATAACTATATTTTAAACTTCAAACAAATTAATCTTTAATCATTATTAGATTTTATAAAATTTTTAATTTCAAAATCCACGATAAAAATATGATTGAACATCTAGAAGTCTGTTTTACCATGGTAGTAAGAAAAGTCTAAGCCACTGTGAAATGCTAATCCGGATTGCGTGATGCATTGCAGAGATTAAATATCAGAAAATAAATAATACAAAATTTTCAAACGCCAGAATAAATACGAAGATTTAAAATGATTTTAAATAACATAACATTTTCAAACACCAAAATAAATACGAGTATTTAAAATAATTTTCCGTTATTTTTTTTATCTTAAAAATATTAGTTTATTTATTTAGTACTCACTGTTATACTACACAATGATTCTTCAATTAAACGATTCAAATAACAATCAAACAAAAACACTATTTCAACAATGCACAGTATATACACATTGAACTTTTCACTAAATCCATTCAATTTCATTTATAAGATATACACAGCACTATACGTCAGCTGTATAGCTACAGATATACTACTATAAAAGCATGTCGGTGACGCGAACGCTCGAGATTTCACCCATCCAAAAAGTATCTAAGGCGAACAGCACACTGCGCATGCCCCAGTCAGAGCATGTCTGTGACTCGAACCTATAAGATTTCCCCCTACCAAAAAGTGCCCAACGCCGCTAAAGAAGTTTTCACTTTAAAAAGGAACAGCCATCGTAGCGGACTAAAAAAGTTTTGATCTGATATTTGTTAGTTATAAATCAATTTTGTAAGGAATATTACTAAAGTGGTCGTGGAGGTCAGGTGGTCATGGTCATGAACTCGTGGCTGGAGTTGTCGAGACAGGGCACCATTGAAGTCCCATCGTGTAGAGAATCTAATGCACTGTATTAACACGTTTAAATATTTGATCCATTTCCTAACTAAGCATGGCTCTTTTCCCGCTTACTTGCACAAGTTCAATCTCCCTTTCTCTCCAAATTGGATATGTGGGTCTCTTGGAGATTACGTATTCCACTGCCCCTTCACTGCCGATCACTATCTTGTTGATGCCAATCGGGATGCTTTTCCCCTTCTGTTATTAATAATCGCACTATCCACAATAAATTAATTTCTTGCTTAGTTATTTCCGAATCTATATGTGGTAGGTCATCTCAAATCCTCTTTTCTCCTCCCCCTCCTTTTTACTATTTTTTGGCCTTCGGATCATGCTATTACTTTTTAACATTTTTAAAAATGAAATTAACTTTCTTCTGGATCTTTGCTGGTCTACTCCTGCCTTTTGCCCTGCGTCAATTCCTCCCCCCCCTTTCTTCTGTTATTCAGGTCCCTTCCCCTCCTAATTTGCCTCCCTTTCCTTCTCGGCTTTGGCTTCATTTGGCTTAAGGTGTAAATATATTGGAGAAGGGAATGCCAATGGCGTAACGTTCACTCCCACAACACACACATCGTGGGGGAGGGGGCTGGATTCTGGGTGGCTGGAAGCTTGATGTTATGGCTTTGCAGCCCTTTGTAAGATCCGGCTCGGGACACAAAACCTGACTTTGCATGGGGCCCTAATATTCTCCGTTACGCCACTAGGGAGTGGGTTAACTGTGGGGAATGTTCCCTTTTCGTTGCTGGTTGCTTCCCAAGCCCTTCCTTATTGGCCACATGTCGGGCCCCTGCGTCTATTTTTTCCCCTTTGTGAGGGCCTATGCCACGGTTTGCTACGTGATAACTATCTCTCTTAATCTTTTTACAAAGATGAAAAAGAAAAAAAATGAGCCTTCACTCTTTATCCTGCATTCCTCTCTTCCTTCCTTCTGGGAGGGTCGGTTCGCAGCTCGAAACCATTTGGGTGAGCTCGGTTCTCCCGAGTAAGAAACTAAGGGTGAAAATTACGTTGTACGTCTCCAATAGACCCCACGCAGTTTCAAAGTATAACTTTAATAAGAAAATTAAATTAAATCCATATCCATCTAGGAGAACCACTTCATAGCAGTTTGCATTCGGTATTTTCTATGCACCTTTTTGTTGCCTGGGTTATTTTAATAAGTTATCGATTTTATATAAAAAAATCTGCACTATGCAAAAGATATTTACTGACTACTTTTGAGCAATGTAAACAAAACATAAGAAACAGGAATATATATTTTATCGATGTAAAAAAAAGTTGTTGGCGTTCAAATTTAAATGTAATACAACGAATTCCTAGCTATGTATTTTAGTTGAAATACATAGCGTACAATTTGTTCAACTTTTTGAGCAAAATTGAACTCTATTATTTATTTATTTGGAAATGTTTTCGACATGGTGCATTCTATGGCAAAGATAAAATGAAAATAATTGAAATTTTTAAAGAAATTTTAATGATTAAACTGGATATTGAAAACCAACACATACAAATGTTTAACATTTACTCAATACTCAAATGGAATTTTTGAGAGGCTTCCTCATTAAGGACCATTTGGTATATGTATTTCGTTTAGTATATAAATAATGTATCTTCTCGGAGGGTCAATTCGCAGTTCGAATTCCTTTAGGTAAGCTCGATTCTCCTGAGTAAGAAAGTAAGGTGTGGAGGTTTTACGAAAGTAGTTTTAGCTAAAGTGTCGTCTTTTTCACTTGATCTACGTTCAAATTATGAGATATTTCGCCAGTAATTTCTCATATTACTTTATTATTTCTAAGTGTGACTTAAATAAGCACTGGTTCAATAGGGAATAGTAAAGGAGCTGGCTTATATTAAGATAGATGAAACTAGTTTGATATCACGGGGCACGGCGCCAAACGCCGTTTGGCGTGATAAAGAATCACGCTAAGCAGTGCATGCCGTTGGAATGAAATTCAAGATGGCGGCCTAGCGGTAAGACTCGTCAAGAAAATAATTTTAAAGAACTATTTTGAAAAATATTAAAATTGATTTCAAATGAAGAATTTAGGAATAGATTCAGACTAGGCAAGATCAATAAGTAATTAATATCAATATTATAAAAAAATCATATTTACTAATAGTAATATTATGCAGTGTACAATAATCTTGTGATATAATGTTATAGAAATTATTATATATAATATTCATATAATACCAAATAGTAATAATTATTAGATATGCATATGGTATTACTTTTTATTATTTTATATAATAATAATCACGTAATATAATTTAATAGATTTTATAAAAAAGAATAATCATCCTATTAAAATATAATAAGAATCGTACAGATGTAAGAATACTCATTTAACATAATTATAAAAAAACAACAAAATAATAATAATAAATAACATAATAATAATAAATAAATAAAATACTTAGACATAAATAAAATAATAATAATTATAAATAAACACATATGTAATAATATTTATAAAATAACAATTATTACAAATAACGTATATTACATGATTATTGCACATTCTAATTGTTGTATTTTTATATTATTAATAAAATAATTACATAATATATATTAAAATTGATAATGAATAGCAACTAAAAAGTACTGAAAGCTTGCTATGTTCCAAAAACTGCAAATTTCTTCAACGAATTTCATTGAACAAGAAACGAAAAAAAAAGCATTTTTAAAAAGTAAAATAAATTGAAAATAAACGATTTATAGAAGTAATTAAAAATATAACACTCATTCTTTTAAAAGAAATATCCTAGTTCTCACCAATAATATTAGAAATATCCATATTCGAAATTAGCATTAAATAAAACAGGAGACTGAAATATATTTTGATTCGGGACTGCAATGAAAATGGTTAAATTGTAAAAGAAATCCAAATAAAATCGTCTGAAATTAACCACGGGAACAGAACCAATAAAAATTATTTCCAGTATACGTTATCGTCATGGCAACCACATCGACAGACGATAAAAATATCAGGGTAACCATATTGTAATGTTATCGTCCATCTTGGCGAACATAAACAACTCGGCGCGATGCCCCTGATATCAAACTAGCAGGAGATATATTTTACTGTAATCTCTTTATAGAACAAGCGAACCCGGGGTACCCTAGTGATCCTTCTCTATTTTCGACCCTCTTTCTTGTCATTCAATTCATTCTTTCTTTCTCTTCCCGTCTAGACCACAGATATTAAAACAAATGTTTGGCGCAGTATAGCCGAAATCGGCTCTTGCGCCAATAACCCCCAAAATCACTCACTTTATAGAATAAGTACTTGTTTGGGTGAGAAAGAGGTCTTTTTTGCATCCTTGTCATTTTACACAGATTTCAAACCAAAGTTCATAATTTATTAAAATAATGAATATGTTAATTTATTAAGAATGTTTATATAATAAATAAAATCAAGACTATGATTTTTTTAAACAAGGAATGAAATTAAAAAATACAAAGATAACTTTTATACGCGTTTAGAATACTGATATGATCATAACTTATTTGAATTAAAAATAATAGAGTCGTTAAAGCACAATCAGTACAACAAAATTTGGTTTCGACAAATTTGTTAGGAGTTTATTAGAGATTCAGTACTTTTATGAATAAAAGGCATCCTAATATTTCTTATGGACAATCACACACACAAGAGGTGTCCAAGTCACGTCATTTACTCCTTTAATAGCAAGCTGAATTCAGCGAACAATTTTTGTCACAAGATTCGTTTAGATTTAATTGTATAATATTTGAGTAAATTATGAGAATTTTTTTTATAGTATTCAAGATCTTGATTTTGAATTATTGCCCTTATTTTCCTTTGTTTTATAATTACATTTATATTTACATTCTTAAATTCTGTATATATATATCTAAGTGTTATTGTTGAGGGTTATTATGGAAAGTTGCTAATTTTATGGTGCGAAAGAAAATCTCAGTGATCTTTTGATTGTTTTAAATGGATATTACTATTTTCACGAATCCAATGTAGATCTTGTTAACTTTATTTGTGCTGAATTTTTCAAAATGGCATTGAATTATATTCTGGAGAAAATATCGAGGGAAATTACTATTCTTAGTATGTAATACAACCTTTTCTTAATTTACTGCTTTAACTTAATAATCCATCTGAAAATAACTAATTTTTACCATGATAATACTTATGTGGATGACGTGAGAAAAATATTTTGTAAGAAATGCAATTTTTTTGTCTTTTTTTATTGCAATAAAAAGTATATTGAATTGATAGTAAATAACCCTTGAAATTAATAGTAAATAAAAAATGATATTTAGGCTCTCTCTTATACATTAAATTAGACTTTAAAATAAACTGGAAAATTAAATGTTATAATGTTATAAATCTGTTAGATATTGCAAGTAGCTTTTAATTTCCTTTTCATCCCGAAAAGTATTTATATGACTTCCAAGAAAATATATATTGCTATATGATGAATCAAAGATCTGCTTTCATTTTCAGCATCGGTTTTATGCTTTTTAGATTCTACGAACATCGATAAGTATGTTTGATGATTTATAATCTGAGATTAAGAATCGATTTCCATTAAGCTTTACTCAGTGAATGAGGGCAGGCAGGAGCATTAAAAGAAAGATTTCAGGAATCAAGACGTGATAGAACTATATAACATGATTTCTCGAAACGTATGAATCATTCAACAGATCTCATTTTACTCACAGTTGATTTATACACAGGTGTTATAATAAATCTGACGCGAAAGTATCATACGTAGATATTATAATAAATCTGGTAAAGTCTTTCTTCAATATGCTTTCAATAAGTTAAATGAATATATAATTTTAAGTTGTCTGAACATACATACATATTAGGTAATTATGAATTGTTAGAGACATATACTGAACTCTTTTATTTTGCAATTCTACTATAAAACCGTCATGTTGAATTAATATTCGCTTTTCATTAGCCACGTTATCAGTCGTATACCTTCCATATTGTAAACACTTTACTTCTAGATCTGATGTGTTGATTGTAAATTAGTTTCTCTCGTCTGAGACGTCTAACGTGTTGGTTGCAATAAGCAGGGTTATTAATAATATTCTCCGAGATTTCAAAGCACCAGAGTAAAAAAATGAAGACGAATACTGCGAAAAAAAACCTTTGAAAGAATTGATAAACACGATTGAAGTTTTATTTACGTACTCTCTCTCTCTCTTATCAGATGTTCTTTTTGAGAAACCTTGGTGACATGGTTTATACATCATGACATATACATATACATCACATGACATATAAATCAGTGTGATAGTCAAGTTCCTGTCACGCTTTACTCAACATGATTCTATCAACGTTATAGATACATGTGTTATCTTTTGATACAGTTTTCTTACATCAGGTGGCAAATGAAGTACGAAAGTTTTTGGATAACACAGAGAACAAGGAAAGGAAAATACATGCTGTCAATAACATTGATAGTACCATGTTGAGTAGAGTGTGGTAGGAACTGGACTCTATCGTATTGATATGTGCCGTGTAACTAAAGTTTCACATATAAGACACCTGTTGTTATCGTGTGTTTCAAACTGGGATACATACGAAAGTCAAGAGATAGATGAACAGAAACATTCAATACAAACACAGAAGAATATAGACTTCTATTACAAACGATTATCCCAGTATAGAACAGAGGGGGTGCGCTGCTTTCTATTCTAGACGGGAATCCATTTCAGGCGAATGTCTGACTTCTTTTCCGGAAGATACATCCATGTCTTATTCGGGATTCGAACCTGAGCCCACTCGATTACAAGTCGAGTGTTATAACCCCCATACTAGGTGGGGCGGTATGGAACACCTGTAAGGTATGTTAATAAAACTTGAAATGCTTCTCTATTCTTTCAAATGTTCATTTTTACTCTATCCTCAACACAGTTTCTTTAGACCATAGAGGGAATTATGAAAAACCCTTTATATACCACAATGCTTCATCTGAGCCTTTAAATACACTGGTGTGCAAAACTTAAGCAACAGGTGGGTTTATTGCCATAACTTCATGAAAAATCCTCTGAGAGACATGAAATTCTGAAATGGGGGAGAGTATTATGTACGGTAAAGGATGACGAAAGCATCGACGCTGAAAAAGGAATACAACGCATACGGTATGGAATCAAACAAAACAAGCTTTATTGAACGCATAGTATCGTGACTCATGATTGTCTATCCAACAGGAAGAACAACAAGCAGATGTTCCTTGATATGGTATATGCCCTCCCCTCATTACAATGGTTGCTTCGCACCGTCTCCACATACTCAGAACCAGCTGGTGCAACATTTCTTGAGGTAGGAGTGCCCATTCCTCAATCAACATCTGTTTGAGTTGTTGGTTGTTCTCCAGATGATGTAAGCGTGCTGCAATACGTCTCCCCAAAGCATCCCACACATGTTCGATGGGATTTAAATCTGGGGAACACGCTGGTCAATCCATTCGAGTGATATATTCACTTTCCAGCAGCTCCTCAACAGCAAGAGTGCGATGTGGCCGTGCATTGTCATCCATAAAAATGAAGTCTGGTTCAATGGCACCTCGAAACAGACGTACATGGGGAAGAAGTACCTCCTCACAATAGCGATCCCCGGTTACAGACCCTCTGTCGAAAATGTGAAGCTCAGTTCGCCGGTTCAGCATAATGCCTTCCCAGACAAGAACTCCAGGACCACCGTAACGGTGTCTTTCCTTGATGTTACTGGGATAAAACCGGGTCCCGATCTCTCTCAGAATCAAAAAGCGTTGAGAATCGCTTCTGGTACTGAACCGACTCTCATCCGTAAAGAGGACACGACTCCATTGATCAGTTGTCCAGTTTCTGTGCTCTCTGGCCCATTGTAAATGGTGGCGTCGGTGGCCAACTTTCAAACTTTCAACGGGAGGCAGCGTTCAGGACGGCGGGCAAATAGGCCCCCTTTGTGAAGGCGTCTAGCCACAGTAAACCGCGACACTTGTCGACCCGTTGCTGTACAGAGTTTCTGAGCAATAGCGCTTACTGACTGCAGTCTACCTCTTTTAGCCTGCAGGATGATATATAGGTCATCCCCTGCAGTTGTCGTCCTCGGGCGGCCACCACCAACCTTTCTAACAGCTGTACCTGTGGTTTGAAACGCTTTCCAAGCGCGGGAAACGACACTTTTGTTGATTCCGAATTCTGCAGCTACACTGGTGACAGTACGCCTCTCCTCCAGCTTTCCGATCATTCTTCCACGTGTGAAGTCGTCCAGGTGATTTCTTCTAGCCATATTTCACGATCTGACACTGGCACTTGCAGCGAATATGTTGAATTGCGTCTCTGTCCTTCATTTTATTCTACTGTTGAGCAGCGTGCACCGACATCACGCGTTTTGCGTACGCTCACATCGCTTCTGACGTTTCGTTCCTGATATTTGCATACGCATTACGTTTCTACTGACTTACGTGTTCACTGTACTGATCTCCAGACCTCCTTTTCTGCCATTTCATGGCTATCTGCTAAATTTTTACATTGTTGCTTAAGTTTTGCACACTAGTGTAGTTTTTTACGGTAGACAAAGAAGGCCTAGGAATTCAAGTCAGATTTCGTTGAGTACGTCAACATTATATCATTTAGATGACGGCTAATTTTAAAATTGAAACTGCTCTTCAGAACGGAATTTGAGGTTTCAATGTTTTCTCTCCTTTACCAGTGATTGTTGAGAACATCAGTCGTCGGACAATGTCAATAATATGCTGAGCAGGGGGGATTTTGAAGGTTGAAACAATAAAAGCGAAACATGAATTTTTATACATTCTTCATATTTCTAACCAAAACAGCATGTTCAAGTGATAACGTTTATGGTTTTTTTGATTATACGAGCAGTTAAGAGGCTAAGGAAGGAACGCTTTACTTTTAAATTAAGCTTATATTTTAGAGACTGTTTCGGTTGAAGAAGACGTGGTAACTTAGTGGTTGTGGTCATGAACTTGTGGCTAGTATGTCATAAGTTCAAGTTCTATTGCCACTGAAGATCCACCTCGTAAAGAGGCTGATGCACGTTTAATCTGCTGAATCCCAAAGTCCTCCCGTTGTCATGGAGTGATAGTCTGTACAGAGGGTTGCCAGCACAGGTGACGTCCTTGTCATTTGACCGAGGTTTAAACTTACGAGATCCATTATCAATAGTCTCTGTGTTGCTTAAAAAGGGATGTTAACAAGCACTTACTCCAGTGCTTCTCAAACTTTCAATATTTGCGACCCAATATTCAACCATAATTTTTTTTGCTTGTATACAATAATACAAAATTCGCTTTTATACAATAACAATGTATTGAGTTCAATTATACTATACTTTGATGCTAGAGCTAGAATATGACTTAAGGTATCCGAACACGTTGAAAAATGACCCAATTCAGTCAAGACAGATATTTTTGTTTTTTATTTTATTGAATAAAGCTATATTTTGACTTGACGAAACATACTTTGTTTTGTTACTACACTAACAAGAAGTCACGTTACAATCCATTTTATTAAGTTAGAAAAACCGGAAGTAGATTTTTGATCTACTAGAAGTGGCATTTAAATTGCTCAAAATCTATCAGGCATGTCTGATAACTCAAAATATTACGAATGCATTTCTATAAAACTTTTTGAACCTGATATTTATGTTATTTTCTAGAGAATGTACTAAAATATTTCTTATTGCATGAATACTGTTTGAGTCATGGCTTGTTATTTAAATAATGATCTTATGAAAAGTGTAACATTTCTTACAATGTTTACTCAATCAGCTCCAAAATTTTCAAATTTGAATAAAAAATTAAAATTTTAGTACATTTTCTAGATAAATGCATCTAATTTGTTTTCGTACTACTTTTACCAATATATGTTTATTACTTTTTTCTCTAACTGCTTTGAAATTTTTCAAAAATATTGCTAAAATTTCACTTATAATTGTGATTTTTGTAAAATTCAGGTAATTTATTTTAAATTTTGGTAGTTAAATAGTAATATTTATTGGTATTGAGTCCTAAAAGAACATTTATAATGTTTTAGTATGCTATTTTGTTAAAAAGTACTCCGAACGTGTTCGGATACCTTAAGCCTCTTAAATGCTACCGGCTTATATAAACTTCTCACTCAGCCAATGCATTATTTTCACTGGACGCATATTTAAGTCTTTCCGAAGGGAGATAATAGCATCTTTTCTGAGTACTTCTATCTATAAAAGTATTCCGAAAGCTATGGAATGCAATAAAAGGACCTTGATGGTGTGTCTGATGGCATTGGGAGCGAATTGCGTAACTTTTAATCTGCTGTTAAGAGATTAATAAAAAACCGAACAAATTATCAAGATAAGTGTTAATTTCTGTGTATAATTTTATATATGGCAAGACCATAGGGTCACTGGTAATTTTTAAACTTGTTCTAAACTTAGTTTTTGTTGAGTTTGTTATTAAATACATTGTGTATTGATACATTTATAAGTATATTATATCAGCGTAAATGTTTATTTTATTCTTTATTATGTCAGAATGTATTTTGTTTACTTTCAGTAAATTAGTCAGTAATTTTTTTTAAATAATCTCTTGTTGTAGACTTTTCTATATGCTCGCGCCCCCTTGTGGAGTTATCACGCCCCCCAGTTTGATAAACTCTGACTTACTCACACTTTCGTTTGAAATATAGGATATACTCCATCCTGTAATGGTAATACCATTCAGTAATTCACATCTGAGTCAAACAAAAGAGCTTACTTAAAATGCGAATGTATTCGCTTTTAAGCTTTAGTTTTATTACATAATTTATTGCAAAATTTAATTTTATTTCACACTAAAGTGGATATAACTGTACTATGCTAGGAAATAGGGAAGTATACCAGACAATCATCCACTGGATGCAGGATCCAGTGGATGATAATCGATATGTGCGATCCACAATGATCGTCAGAAGGGACTGATTGAAGGGAGATTTGTCTGCCAGGGCGTCCTTCATGGGAACAGAGCCGTCATTCAACACGTCTGCATAATTCGCGTTTCCGTGTAATAGAGACGCATTATCACTACTGCTGACACTAACTGAAACCTTAGTTCTCATTTATATTCGATTACTCAGAGTTTATACATGGGGCTCCTCAGTACTATATCGGCTAAATTGAGTCTTCTCTCATATAATTTAAAGGTCAGTATAATCAATATGGAGCTATATGTATATTAAGGTCCAAAATTGATTAAATATACATGCTGAGAAGTTCTCTAAAATTATACATACTGTAGAACTTTCTTTCGGAGTATGAAATACCTCATACTCTTATGTAAATGTAAAATCGTGTAAAAACATTTGCAACTCTTTATATAAAGCAATATTTAAGAAGTCAACATCTGAGAGATTTGAGTCGTGATTTATATAGTAAACGATTAAACTAAACAGAACAACTTTTTGCATATACTTTCGAAAAAGCTGTAAACAAACAATTTCGAGAGAAACGCTGTATATATTTGATTGATGTTACAGTTTACCTTAATTTTTGAACTTAAATGTATTGTGTGCTTAAGACGGCGTTTCTCAAATTGTGAGGTGCGCCCCCCTCTACGGGGCGTGATAACTCTACGAGAGGGTGCAAGCATATTGAAAAGTCGAAAACTAAAGATTATCTGTTTTACATTAAAATATTTCAAATTTCAAGCCAAGTCGAAACATGTTAGGAAGAATTCTATTTATGTTAATGAATTTCTTTTTCCTTTTATATATAATAGCCGTTACCCACCCGCTTCCCAGGGTATTTCATGATGTTTTATAAATATGTACTGTATATATATAGACGTGGCCGTTGAAATGATTCTTTATAATATGCTCGCTATTGTTGATGGTTTCTTTGGCTGGGATTGACGAGACAGTCCTGTGATTAATTAAAACTATTTATTCCACACCTTAAACACATAAAACATCACAAGGACGATACAATACACACACAAAAACACAAGTTGCAGCCGGCTTCATGTTGACGCAGACAAAATACAAAAGCAAAAGAGAAAGGGTTGCCAAGAATCTCGGTATTTATAGGCGGCTCAAATAACATGATCTGAGTAGGTAGCTAGATGTAGTTTAAAATATTCTCGTTAGGCGGCTGGCTAATTTATTATTAAAATGCGGGTCCTGAAGGGATGGACCAGATAATTAAAAGATATTTAAAAGGATTATCTTTTATATTTCTGGGAATTATTACATAATATATACACACACCACACACACAGAAGACAGAGAGAGAGAGAGCTCTACTCTATGAAAGGAATCTGCTTACCAAATGTCAAGACTGTGCGTCTAATAGTTTAAAAATAGAAATAAGTATTTACAACACTCTTTTTTAGCCCCTGCAACGCCACTTGAGGGGGCTATTTTCACAAAACTCATTTTGTAGCTCATCTCTACTCTATGAAAGGAATCTACTTACCAAATTTCAAGACTGTATGTCTAATACATTAAAAACGGAGATAAATATGTGCAATGCCCCTTAAGGCTCCCGGTGACACGCCACCACGAAAACTCGAGTGTAATGTTAATCCTATGGAGTTTCTTATAATTCAATTTACGTCTAAGGTATTGCTTTTAACTGTATAAAACAAAATGCATCCTAAAGATAAAAAAAAAAAATTCTCTTAATTTCGATTTTTTAAAAAAAATTTCTAAAAATTTTTAAATATTTATTAAAAACTTGAAAATTTACATTTAGTGCGTTGAAACGATCATAAAAATATTTTCAATTATCGGATAAAAAAAGCTAAAAAGCGGAAATCCTTTATTTTTTATGCTCTTTCAAACGCATATACTTTAAAATTTTTAAACTAATTTATATTTGCGAGTAATTAAATAAGTCAGCATTGCATATTTGGAATGAGGTGAAAGTAAACTTGTAACTCCGCCTTCTTGCGGAAGGATACATGAAATTTTCCTGTGTTCCCTTGGTGAAAGGTGGTAATTTATGACTCTTCGGTGGATTGTGTAACAGAGATGTTTTTTCCCCCCAAAATGGGTCTTGTTTTCTAAGAATCTACAGGCATTCAAGATACTACTTACAATTCATCATTCTTTGGAAAGTTTGAGTCTGTGCTTGAAAATAACTACAAATACGTTTTGTACAAAAAGCTATCCTCTGTTTTTTATTCCACCTTTCTTAAAATTATTTATATATACTAAATAAGTTATATTTTATTAATAATTAAAATGAACAATTAATATTTGGAAAATGCATTTGAATCGTCAGGATAAAGTGAATCAGTTTTCGCATTCTTTTCTTACATATCTCCAAAATTGAAATTCATGTGTTTTTTCCAAGTTTAAGTTATTTGAATATCAGCTGTTTTAAAACTTATTTTGCACAGTTTATTTCAGTTATTAAATAAAATGGATCATCGTCGCAGCTTCAAAAAAAAATTATTTCTTTCGGCTAAACGAAAAAATAATATAGGACAGAATTTGAGGAATTGGAAAGAAAAGTGTGTATTTTTTTTTTCTAAATTCTTGTTCCGCTGTTCATTTCAAATATTGTGAAAGTTTCCACATACTAAATGGATTTATTGAACATCGCATTTTAAATAAGATTCAAATATTCCGAAGATGAAATACCATTGATTTAAAATAAATCAGAAAGTTTTCCATAATTTTAAGAATATTTTTAGTAACATTAATAGTTTCTTCTTAAAACATATAAATTTCAATTAATTTATTTACTATTGCTACTGATGTTTTTATTCCATTTTTATTTCCTTCACTGAAAATTCAACTTAGAAATAACATTGCAGAAATTTTCTTTTAAATTTCTGTCTGGAAAGCAGTATCTACATTTTGCATTTTCATTTATACATGTGTTTCATATATTATTCAAGATAACTCATCAATGCTTTTTTTTTTCAAAATGAATTCTAAGTTAATGCGCTATGAAGAATGCACTGCAAGTACAAATACAGGCAAATAGTTCCACAATTTTAAAGTTCAAGCCCAGCACCACTAAAGACCCACCGTGTAGGGGCGTGATGCACGTTAAATCTGTCGAGAGCTCAGACGTCCTTCCTTTAGTGTGGTAGTTAGGAGATGAGGGGCTATCTCAGGTGTCATCCCCGTCACTTGACCATGGTTCAAAATTACGAGGTCCGTTACCTTGTACAATATTTTTGTTTTTAATGTAGTGTTTTGTAACAAATATACTTCATAACTGTTTCTATTTTATTACCTTTCTTTTATTTTAATACATTCTTAGAAGTGTGCGGTATTGCAGCGCAGCATCACACTCGATTCCTGTAACTCCATCGCGCTGCCTATTGCTAGAATTAGACATATTTGATCCTTGCATTATTATTATAAATTATCTATGCTTGTATAGATGAAAAATAATGAAATCAATAATAATTCATTCCGTTTTAAATTTTCATTCCAATAAATGTTTGTGATGGGTCTAAATATAATATAAAGATATATAATTTTTGTTTGCAGCCCGCAGGATTATAATGTTTTTCCGAAGTGGCCCGCAAGGTCATTTGAGTTGGCCATCCCTGTTCTAAGCCAAGATCGGATAGCGAGAATGACACTTGAGTTTACAGTTTCTTTGTATTCTTCATGACCTTTTTTGAACTTGGGAATCTCGCGTCTTTAGTCATTATGGTATATAATCCTCCACGGTTTTAAATGCTGATTTAAATTCTTTTTTTTTAAAAATATATTGCTGGTTTCTGTTTGTGATATTAAAAATATAACATTAGTGTGATAAATAAGAAAAATATTTAGTATGATTGGTGAAAAAAGTTAATTGAAATTAAAATCTGGAATACAGTAACTTTAAAACGATTTTGTGATTTGCCGAGACGAGTAAATCCAAACCAGAATGTATGCGGGATTTTCGACAAAAGAAACGTGAGAAAAAAAATTAAAAACTGAAGGAGTACAGCCGAAAAGAATTGCACAAAATTCAACTCCACGCAGCAGGGATTTTTTTTTTTTGCAACGAACACAAATCTCTCAGAAACAAACGGCCGAACCAAATCTGTGTGTCAGTCAGGTAACTTTACGATTGTCCGCTCATAGCTTTTTTGAATGATGAGCTCAAGCTCGAAATGAACACAAACCGAAATATATCGACAACTAACAGTAGTACTGTTATTGACGTTGTTTTTCAAAGGTTATTAAATACTTTAAAATCCCAAGTATATGTGTCATATTTTAGTCATCATAAGTCTATTGTGTGTGTGTCTTCCCCAAATTGAACAAGAATATTTATTTTTGATAAAAAATTACATGACTCTTTGTGTTAATTAAATAAAATTTTCATTAAAGATAAAATTATTCGATAGAAAATTATTTCCAATCATACCCGATTAATTTTTTTCAGGATTTATGTTACTATTGCGTATTTACCAGGATAACATGTCAGATGTTACACATCATATGCGACTACTGTAAGACTCGTTCCTTTTTTTTTGTAACTGTATTTATATTAGAAATTCCAACACTAAAACTGTTCTTCCAAAAAATTGTGTGGGTCCCAAAACCAATACTCAATATACTTTATCAGTGGCGTAGCTAGGTATCCAAAGGTCTTGGTACAAAAAAAAAGAGAGAATATTGGTGAAGTTTTATTAATTAAAAATATATTAGTATATTTATATATATATATATATATATATATACACAAAGCTGATTCACATCAGCCCTGTGTCAAGCTCTGCAGAACATAGGAAAGCAAAGCTACAAACTACTTACATGTATGCATATGAGTTTCCTTGTGAATTTAGTGATTACCCAGGTTCGATTTGACATGTGATAGACAGGAAATGATAAAAAAGAATATGCACAAACAAGAAAATATAATACAAAATTATTATAATTATTTAAAATAAAACACACGAAAAAACAGAGGAGGGGGGTCAAAATTACATCAGTCTGTTGCAGATACCAGATTGCGAAACATTGAAACAGGAAAATAGCTTATTATGAATCATATTGTTATAAAAAATAAAATGACCAAGAAGAAATAGCTTCCTGTGTAGTTTTTTTAGATGTATGGTAAGACATTTCATGGAACTTGATGTTTATTTTCAAGTAAAGATTAGAAAAATGAAAAAATTGAAAAATAATATAAACTTTTTAATAAGTAAAATTCCCAACACTATACACAAAGGAAAGAATTTAGGGGAATTCCTTACAAGTTTGAAATTACTTTCAACGGAGTTGCCATGATTACATCTATGTAACAATCTTTTATATTTATACCTCAATTATGGAGAAATTATCGCAAGCTCGACTTGCTTGGTGGTCAAGGCGTGAGGGTCCCCTGAGCTCAAGGGCCCCTGTGCACGGCACTACCTAGCCCATTGGTAGTTACGCCACTGTACTTTATTAAATTTATATAAGATTTTTTTTGTTACATGTCTTAAACCGTTTTTAAATAAAATTATTGAACTGAATCGGAAATAAAGAACTGACCTGAAATATTTCAGGAAAGAGAATAATTAAATCACATTACACATTCATTCCATTAATTTATAAATTTCTCTTGTCATTAAATTGTTTAAAAAAGGATTTTGATGCAATTTAGTATTAAAGAATATCACAGAAAATTGTTTTGAATGTACAGAAATATATATATATATATAAAGGTTTTTGCCTTAACTAAAACTTATATTTTTATAAAATTCAAATGAAAAACTGATGTTCCTCAAAACAGAAACGAAACAGTGTAAAAAAAGCAGTTTCTTTGTACAACTAGAATGTCGGGCAGAGTTTTCATGTAATTGAAAACTGCCATGGGGTGGGCAGTAAAAGAGGGGTCAGTTGTCATATAAATAGTCTTCAGTTGGTTGTAAACTGGACCCTCCAAGAACAAAAATAGAAGGCGAAAGAGAGGGGGGGGGGAGGGTTTCCTGTCTCGAGCTCCCTTTGCACTTAGAATCCCTCTCTCAATTGTTGTAGAAGAGGCTTGTATGATTCTGTGACGTCATTTTCTTTCATCATGACAGCTGTCAGAACATAATCATCAGAAAATGGGATCAAGTAAATGCAAATTTGGAAAAATAATAGCTTGAAAAAAATGTTCATTTCAAAGTCAAGAAAATATTGAAAACTAAGAAAAAAAGGCATATAATTTATCTTTTATGAAGGAACTATTTACCTCCGATCATTAAGACCAGTACTCATGAGTACTTGGCCTTTTTTTAGAAACGCCCATTCCCCCCTCCCAGAAGAGGGCGCTTTCATCGTTTTAGAGTTGGAATTTCTGTCTACGGGACCCTTAAGCCCCCGCAATGCCCCTTGTGAGTCCATTTTCGTAAAACCCATTTTGTAGTGGATCTCTTCTCTATGAAAGTAATCTGCTTCCCAAATTTCAAGACTGTACGTCTAATAGTTCAAAAATGGAGATAATTATAAGTAACGCCCCTTAAACCCCCTTAACGCCCTTTGAGATTCGATTTTCGCAAAATCCGTTCTTAGAGGATCTCTTCCTATGAAAGGAACCTGCCTACCAAATTTCAAGTTTGTAGGTTTAACAGTTTCGGAGATATCGTGATAAGTCTAAGAGTGAGTCGCTTTTCTCCTTTATATATATAGATAGCTTTTACATAGATAGCACATCTAAACCCATTTATGTAGCGGATATTTACTCCATGAAAGGAATCTGCTTATCATATTTCAAGACTATACGTCCATCAGTTTAAAAATGGAAATAGTTATTTATAACGCCCCTTAAGCCCCGTAACGCCACTTGAGGGTCGATTTTCACAAAACCCATTTTGAATTGGTTGTCTACCTTATGAGAGGAATCTGCTTACCAAATCGCAAGACTGTATGTCTAATAGTTTAAAAATCGTAATAAATATTTATACGTCCACTTAACCTCTCGCAACACCCCTAGGGGTCAATTTTCCCAAAACCCATTTTGTAACGGATATTTACTCCATGAAAGAAACATGCCTACCAATTTTCAAGCAGGTAGATGTTGTAGCTAAAAAACGTAAATATTTATATATTACTCACCTTAATCCCTGGACAGGCCCCTTGGTGGTCAATTTTCACGAGACCTATTTTGTAGTGGTTCTCTACCCTTTGAAAGGATTCTGCTTACCAAATTTCAAGATTGTGCGTCTAATAGTTTAAAAATGAAAATAATTATCTGTAACGCCCCTTAAGCTACCGCAATGCCACTTGGGGTGATTTTTTCACAACTCATTTTGTAATGGATCTCTGCTCTATGAAAGGAATCTGTTTACTAAATTTCAAGACCGTACGTTTAATATCGAAAAATGAGAATAATTATTTATAACGCCCTTTAACCCCCTTAACCCCCTTGTGGTTCAAATTTCGCAAAATCCATTCTTAGCGGATCTCTACTCCATGAAAGGAACATGCCTACCAAATTTCAAGTCCGTTGGTTGAATAGTTTCGGAGATATCGTGATTAGTCATTCAGTCAGTGAGTCGCTTTTCTCCTTTATATATATAGAAGCTAATCTGTACTCTATGAAAGGAATCTATTTATCACGTATAAAGACTACGTCTAATAGTTTAAAAATGGAAATAATTATCTTTAACGCCCTCTAAGCCCCCGTAACGCCCCTTGGTGGTCGATTTTCACCAAACTCATTTTGTAGCGGATCGCTACTCTATGAAAGGAATCTGCTAACCTAATTTCAAGATTGTACGTCGAGTAGTTTAAAAATGGAAACAATTATTTATAACGCCCCTTAAACCCCATAACGCTCCTAGCGGTTCGAATTTCGCAAAATCCGTTCTTATCGGATGTGTATCAAATTTCATGTCTGTAGGTTGAAAAGATACGGAGAAATCGTGATGGAGTCAGTCAGTGAGTTGCTTGTCTCCTTTATTTATATAGATGACTTTTTACGAATATTTTCAAATTGCTGATCTAGACCCCAATATATTTACTATCCATATAATTACACACCATAGTAAATAAAAAAAAATACATAAATGTTTATATATTTTCTTACAACTGATTTATTGTATCTAATTTCTTAAGTAATAAGTGTGCCACTAAGAAGGTATTTATTAAATTTATAATCCATAAACCTATAATAAAATTTCTTCCATAGAAAGGGAAATATAAATGTGCTATAATATTAGAGATTTGTTAAACATTATTTGTAATATCTGGTATGCTAAAAAGTATTCACATTATTTTCATAAATTATTGATATATTTTTTTATTATTAATCGAAACATTTTCTTCCGTCAACCAAAGCATTTTTTTATTAAAACATTTGTATTAAAATCCCCCCCCCCCCTTAAGCCATCAAAATATTTTCTTCATTTTTAACAATCTATTCATCTTTTCATTTTGCTTAAAAACAAATGTTTTTTCCTTTACTTTATTCCTAGAAATCAGAAGTTCAAATTTATTTTACGAAACGCGAAGGCATACCTATTTTTCTTACCATAAATTCATCAATCTCCTTCAAAAATAGAAAACATAAGCTTCAGCATTTCTTCATATCCAGAGTGTTTTATTCACTGAGTGTTTTTGTTGCGCAGTAATTCGAAAATAAAAGTTTTATCAACCTAAAATAAGTCTATGCAACATATCCACAGAAAAAAAAAGGAAACCTTTTTCTTTAAAACAAGACCGCAAAATGTAAATATCCGGAATGCTTCTTTTCTTATGAATTCGAAGCAGCATGTAGAAGTCAAAATTTGAGACTAGAGAAATGCTTCTTGCCAAATAGATTTTCAATTGCGATTTCAATTTAGATCTTTCAGCATAATTCACTTCTGATACCACTTCTATCGCGAGTTTATTTAAATTGAAAATCAAACTTGCATTTAGTTGCTAACATGGAAAGAAAAATATTTCGGAACAAAAGTAGATATTTTCAAACTTTGGAAATTTTTACAAAAATTAACTTTTTTTCATTGTATAAAAGTACATTTAGATGCGCATTCATGATTATCAGATATTACCTCTCGTAATAGAAGAAGTTAGTTAATGATAATGTAAATTATTTTATAAAAAATATCAACACAAATTTCTTTTTCATATTTTAATGTATCTGGGATTCAAATAATTGAAGCCCGAGGTAGCCTTCTTGTTATAGTCACGGATCACGATCGGCGTATCATGTGTTCGAACCCAAATGCCACAGAAGACCCTCCGTATAGAGAGGTCGATGCATGTTAAATCTGACAAAGGCCCTCTTGTTGGTGTGTTGGGGTAGTTTGAAGAAAGTGCGGGCCAGCTCAGATATCGTTCTTACTTGACCGAAGTCCTATTTACGAGGTCAGTCACCAATAGCCCACGTGTTGCTTTGTAATGCGACGCTAATTAGCACTCATCTGAAAAATTATTTTCGGGAACGGGGTACCACCTAAGATCCTCCTGCAGAGAGGCTTATGACAGTGATTCTCAAACTATGGGGCGCGCACCCCCTAGAAGAGCGTGATAATCCTACGTGAAGTATGCAAGCATGTCGAAAATAAAAGATTATTTAAAAAAAAATTACTAATTTACTGAAAGGAAGTAAAACAAAACACATTGGACATAATAAAAAATAAAATATACAATTACATTGATATAATATACTTATAAATGCCGGCTGGGTTGCGTGGTTGATTTGTCGCTGGTCCACTGCACGCAAGGTTGCTGGTTCGACCCCGACTCAAGTAGGTGGATTTTCATGATGTAGAAAATCGACAACGGCCATGTCGTATGAAAAATATCCATTGAAGTGGTTCCACTTATACGGCATGAAAAAACCCTTTGAGTGCCTGTTTGGCTTGGGTGATCTCGGTTAAATTAAATTCTAAATATGTTTTCGCATCACCAAAGCTCAGGGGCCTCCCTCTGGAGAGGAGACTTTGTGTCAAAATTACTTGCGGTAGTTTTTATCGGTTATATGGTGCTGTACTAAAAATTCATACCAGCTCCTAGGGAATGTACTAGGTCTTAAAAGGTTAAATACCCATGAGCAGCCCCAATAAAGAAGAATATATACTAAAAATGTATCAGTACTATACCCAATGTATTTGATAATTAATTGATTAATGTTAAATTCAGAATAAACTCAACAATTGCTAGATCACTCCGATGAGCTTGTTTTGCAGAGCGAATTTTTTTAAATGAAGATTTGATATTAGAAATTGACACACTAAGTCCGATAGGTTGTACAGACGGTTTCACAGATGCCCGCGAGAATGTCAAATACGATGGATATAAGATAGAGAGCAGTCTAAATAGATAAGATCTAAGATATCTAAGATAGTTAGATAGAGAGTAACAGAGACAAGACTATTTTTCTAATGATATTTGTACTTTTAGAAGTGGATGATTGAGAAAATAAATATTTAATTTAATCAAAATTTTTTTTGCAATCTGTTTTAGTTAAAAAAATTAGAAAAGTAAAGTAGCATAATACTTACCTTATTACTTTCAATTAACTTATTGTTTACCTCTCTCTCTCTCTCTCTATATATATATATATATATTACTTATAAAAGTAACAATTCAGAATTAATACTTATCTTGATATAATTTGTTCGGTTCATAATTAAAATCGTAGTGTGGCTTTATCAACTAAGTGCATTATTATTGCGTTCAATGCATTGCTATTTTATGAGGGGCGCAATGAAAATTATGACTTAAATTGGGTCACAAATATTGAAAGTTTGAGAAACGCTGGCTTATGGGCATGATAAACCTCTTTTCGGTGAGATGTGGATGTTTAAAAAGTGCTGTCCTACTTAAGCATCGTCCTCGTCACGGTTCAGATTCTTATGATTAATCGTTGCAGACCTAAATGCTGCTTTTAGAGGTAAAGTTATTATACAATCAATCAACTGAAATCCAAAGTTATTGCCTTTTTGTAGTTTTCTTATATATAATATGTTAGTATTATGTAAAAGTAAATGTTGCGATACCATTGATTCATTCGCGAACAGGTCCTTGATCACGCGTGTGGCATTAAAACCTTTAGGTAAGGATTTAAAGCGATGTCATGTGAGCCAGTCACGGATAGGTTCGTGATTGCATCACTAAATGATGTCAGATATTAAAATTTGATATAAAAATCACTATAGCGTAGTTCTGAATTAGAATGAGATTTAGAATTAGAGTCCCTATATTTTTCAATACGTATGTCTCTGAGCAGTTCTTTTATAATTGTTGTAATAATTGTCTTATAAACGTTGCGTAAGATATTTGAAGAACCTGTCTATTAGAGTTGTAACAGTAAATAATTATTGATATGAAATTATTAGAGTTGCATTAGGTAATTTTTAAAATTGTTATTTATTTAATATCCAAAATTAAGGAACAGATATATATTATTTTAAAATGAATTGTTGTTTTTATACAAATTTATTCTTCCCCAATAAATTCTACTTATTTCATGCTTTTTTTTTAATATCGGAAAAGTTTAGTCTAGCAATAAATATTCCAAAGAGTTCACCAAAAATAGTCTGTAAGCCATTGAAAATCTTAAGAAGTTACCATAGAAATATATATGTTTAATTAAATAACAAAAATACATTCAAAATACGATTTTTTCTTTCTGAGAAAATTCAGTAAAAGTCTCTTTTTTTTCTTAAGTCGTATGATCCTATTTATTTAATGTCTTGAAGATTTATGCGTTTTAAAGGAAGACATTTAAATAAAAAGGCTAGTTTACTTTGATTTGAAATAAGAGATGGTACAGTTTAAATGTCGCTAAATAATTTTTAAAAGCATTCTCAGAGGACTTTGATGCGATACATCATATTCAGATTTCTTTTTATTCATTTATTTGTATCTGGAAGCTCATGAATTATTAAAGACGCTTTTTGACAAATTGTATCAATCCTCTTTTTAAACTATTAGAATATCAGAAATGGATATACTTATTAAATTCCTCCTTATCAATAGTTGTTTTTTATTGGAAATATTACAGAATCTTAACAATTTCAATACGCTTTAAATAGATGCTAATTATATTTGTCAATTTTTATTACAAAATTTCTTTTCTGAGACTCGTGGAAAAATTTGGCAGAAGTATAAAAATACTGTACTTTCACTCACGAAATTCAATTAATATTACAGTAGAACGTCGTTTATCCGAACCTTTATTATCCGGAGCGTCAAGTATCCGAATCAAAGTCGGGATACGTTTTCGAACAGAGCAGTGCTATACATTTGTTTCGTGTGATTCTAAAAGTGATGGGAAACCCCAAGGTGAGGGATATTTGGGGAATTTCAGTTGTGTGATTTGGTAAACACCTGCGCGGAATATTAGGTCAGTTTGTTTCCAAGTGAGGGGGTGTATACATGCTCTTTTGTTGAGTTTTGTTGATGTAGAAATCTGGATAGCATGTGATGCAAAAGACTGTGGATTGCAACTGCTAAATGATGACGAGATTGTGACTTACGTGCAAGAAGAATCCGACCCTATCAACGATGAAACGGATGAAGACAAGGACGACAACAACGAAATGCGCTGACTTTTTTCTGCGTTAGAGACCGCTATGGAATTGTACAAACAACAATCAGAGTGTTGTCCTATTCAACTACTACTGCTAAAGAGAACCAGAGACTTTGTATTGAAAAAACGAAGGTGTACAATGGTATAGCGAAAAACAAGTGATTATTTTCCCCCAATCAAGGTAAAATTGCGACATTTTGCACCTATTTCGCTTTTCCTTCAAGCATGTTTGATTTTTGTATTTGATTTATTTTCAATGTTTGAATAGTGTCCAGTATCATATACTGCATGGATCGCATTCGGTTTTCGGTTATCCGAACTGTGTCCGGTCCCAATTGATTCGGGTGAACGACGTTCTACTGTATATTATTCTAAAGCCTTTATGATGTAAAATTACTGAATTTAAAAAAAACCACGGGAGCTCAGTTGTGACCGTTATGCCTCGTAAGTTATTACGTCATCAGTAAAATAATAAAATTTTTAAATTGTTTTTTGTTTCATTTTTATATTCGAAATCTAAAAAACCAAACTTATTATGGTGTGGAAAGAGTGTTTTTGTACGGTGCACTTTAAAACAACACGAAGACTGTTGTTGACGGACCTCGAAATTTTGAATCGTGCTTAAGTGACGAGGACGACAACTGAGCATCGTGCCAATGGGAGGACTTTCAACCTCGACAACATCTAACAGCACCTCTGCAGGGCTGGTCTTCAAAAGGCACTGGGGATGATATTGTGAGGAAGTTGGAAAAGGAATAGAGCGTTTTATTCTTCTCCACTCGATCACATAAAATCTTCAGAAGCTTAAATAACTTTAAAGGTTACCACGTTCTGGAAGTTTAAAGAGAGGAGGATACCAGTTTAAAGGTGCTGTCATTATCACTTGATCGGTGTTAAAGTTTAGGAGATCTGATTGAAAAATATTCTTAAAAAATAAATAATCCGAACTGGTAAAATTTGATTTTCTGAGAAAAGGTGATTCATATGTTTGGTGGAGAAGTGTGGTTTGTGTGTAATTTTCTTAATATTTTATAAAATCTACACATAACGTACATCTTTAAACTAGTTTCTTTGCATCTCTGAGAGCAGAACGGATTATGTGGTGCCACGTGCCAACGTAAAAAAGGTGAAATTAAATGTAGCAGTATTTTCTGGCTAAGTTACAAATATTGCCTCCAAAGCAGGGATGCCCTCTTCCATTCATTATCCCTCAACGGATTGTGTGCTCTGAATCGCCTGGTTTATGGTACTGGTATCTTTTGTCTAAAATTACAAATCTTGAATTTTCGGAATTATTTCAACATTTTATATAAAGTATAATTCAATTATAGAAATAATAAAGTAAGCGCATGCAGAGAATCTAGCGTTGTCATTTAGTAACGTTAATCATTCATTTAATAAAACCACTATATATAGTGGTATGGTTCACCATATATAGTATATATTATGTACTGATAGAGATAAATCATTAATCATGTAATAAAATGTTGTAAATTTAAATTAAAGTTGAACAATAAACAAAAATAGAAGGCAGTATAGGTTGAAATTAAACAGCTACAGTGATGTATTAGCAAACTTTTATCTTAGGAATTAAGGTTAAAAAGTCTCATACTTTCTTTAAATTTATCCATATTGCAGGGCAAAAAAGAAAAAAAATGTATAGTATACGAAGAATTTAATTGGTTTCTAAAAGCCCCCAAAGTATAAATAATACAGATCTGCAAACCATAAAGGTGAAAAAAAACCCCACTCACCCTGATATGTGTAATAGAAACTAAATAAAAACAATATTTGCTCCTTAATCAAGATAACGTTACAACACTTTCTATTAAGACATATTTCAATTTAATAAAAGGGAAAATGGGAATTACGATGTGTTAACGGTGTCTATTTTCATTTTGTGACTTTTTTTTGTAACTTTATTCTTAATAGTAGGGATAAGGGCACTAATTATACATCTGTATTCAATGTACCCATTATATTTTTTACCATTGATAATAAATTTTAAAATAAATTATTTTCTCTTTTTCAGTTATTTCAGTTTCTTGTCATTTGCTTATATAATCCTGCACTTGTAGTTCCTATTAAATATTGGAATAAACTGTATAATTCCCATTTAACCAAGTTCTGTTAAAATTAACCTTCTGTTAAAGAAAGGTTTTTAAGGAGTTTTTCACGTAGTGGAACAAAAGCACTATTAGGAAGCAAATTTCGTCTTCGTTCCATATATTGTCGTACCTTTTTCTCAGCCAATAAGCAACCAATTAACCTCAGGTTTTGGGCATTGGGTCGCATTTGTGCCCTAGATGAGCCAAATCATATTTAAATTTTCCCATAGTTTTACCGAATTTTCCTACACATTTTCCTGAATTTCGCTAGTTTATAACAACATTTTCTCAAATTTTACTTAGTAAATTTATTGTTTGCAAAAAGTTTTTAAAAAAAAATCTACCTGCATTTTGGAGGAAACTTTCACAAAAATGAGGAAATCTTCAAAAACGCGCTAAAATTACTTGACCATGCCAATGATTGATATTTTGTTTTTTAACCATAGTGAATGTTACGTGTGGGGATACTTGTTTCCCTGCAGAACGATTAGTGGCTATGAGCCCCTTAGGGTAGGATCGGTCCACTTCGGCTGTCTGTCAATGTCTTGAGTATTGCTTCTAAATCTGATGCCGATAATTAAATTATAAATATATCGTCATTTGATCACATTTCCTAATTAGATGAATTATTTAGGTATTGTAATGTTTTTTTTTTAGGTATATACAATCACGAATTGCCTAAATTAGCGTTTCTGAAACTGTGGGGTGCAACCCCCTAGCGGGTGTGATAACTCTACGGGGGGGGGCGATTATATTGAAAAATCGAAAATAAAAGATTATTGTTAAAAAAATTATTAATCTACTGAAAGTAAACAAACAAATTACATTCTGACATAATAAAAAATAAAATACACATTTACATATATATAACACACTTATAAATGTATCAGTACTGAACAAAGTATTTTATAATTAATTTGACAATACAAGTTAAGCTGCCGATTAAAAGTTACGTGATTCGCGCACCCCATTTTCATCGTGGGAGTGCGGATGCGATGTATTGGGGAAGAGAAAGGGTCTCTGAAATAAGTAAATCCTTCGCAAACACTGTCAACATCCTTTTATTCTATTCTAAAGCATTCGGAATAATTATGTGGAAAGCAATGCACAGAAAAGATCGCACTTCGGAAAGATGTAAATATAAATTCGGGGCAATTGAAGCTTTTGCTGAGCGAGACATTTATGTGCGCCGGTAACACTTGAGAAGTTAAAACTGTATTGCAGCTTTAGCATCAAAGTACAATACTGTTCGAATTAATTGGGGCAAATGGAAAAAAAAGTGATTTTTTTTAAAACCTTAGCTTTTTATCATTACGTACCTTAAATAGACTGAAAATTCTGTATATTAATTCAAGGTATGTCTTCCTTTGGCAGACATGACCTTTTCAACCTGTCTTGGCATTGACTTCATTAGAGTAGCACACATGTTCTTGATTTTATCATCTTGGAAATCTTGGAAACACATTAGTATAGCCCTTTTTATTATTTGCTCTGTTGTCGTGCGATTCATCTTAGCAAAAGGATTCTTGAGAATGTGCCGTTAGTTATGAATATGATTTAAGTCTGGGAAATTTTCAAGCCAATCGCGAGCACTTTTATTTTCCACTTAAATATATGAACCAATTTCAACTTGTGACAAGGGGCCAAGTCAAACTAAAGTGTTCCATGAAATGTTTCCATGAATGGAGCAATCCTACTACATAATATTTCAAACAAATTTGACAATTCATTATGTACTTAAGAAGAACTAAGCTTCCAGGGTCATTTGTTGAGGAAAAAATCCCAAACATCTGTTTAGAAGTGTGTTCTACAATCTGTTGGATATGATCAGGTAACAAAGTTTTAACTTCGCTTCGTCTAACTACACTTGATTTGTATTCCCTGCACAAAGAAACGTTTCATCACTCTAAATTACCTTTTTTCAGTTGTTAACAGTCCATTATCGGTATTTTTTTGGGCCATGCTAAACGTTTTTTCATCATTTTCTGAGTTAGAAATAGTTTTTTCCTCATTCTTGCTGCCTTAAGGCCACTTTCCAGAAGCCTTTTCCATACCGTTGAGGTACTCACTTCAACACCATTATCCAATAAGTCCCTTCAAAGGTCTCTGCTCGTCTTTCTTGAATTTATTTTGCTACTTCTTATTAAACTTTTATCAATTCTTGGAGTAGTTTTCCATTTGCGCCCACATTTTTCTTTTCTATTTGGAGACGATGATCCAGAAATTTGAATTATTCTTAAAACACTTAATTCTATCACACCAACTACTATAGTTATATCTCTCACAGTCATAGAAGCGTTTTCATTTAGAGCTATTTATTTTTGAACGGTTTCTCGGAGTAATATCCATCTTTGAACAAGTAAAAATAACACTCCTTATACAGAACTCAAAATTGAAATTACCAGCTGCCCCACTGAATGGCTTAGAACTGAGCTCCTGATACATTAAAAGGAATAATTATTGGTCAAATTCGATCAGTCACACTACCTAACCACACAGATATAACGTATTAGCTTAGGACATCACAGTAATCATATACAAACTCAAACAAGAAAATCATGTTTTTTCCCAATTAATTCCAACAGTATAGTATAGTATTTTTGAATTAAATACGTTGTATTATATTGAATTAATGCGGTAGATGGTGTCGCCATCTATCGTATAGAAGTCTGACTTGTCTCAGGCTGTGGTAACTTTCATTACTTCCCTTCGGAAAAGACACAGCAACAGCAGCAAAATACATTGTTATTATATGGAGGGGATGCGATGAAAATTATGATTAAGTATTGGGTCGCAATATCGAAACTTTGAGAAGCACCTGCCTAAATGTTTTCTCTCCCTTTCTCGCATAAGGTTTAATATTTTATATAAGTACGAAGGCACGTTACTTAGCATGTTCTACACATTATCCTTTATCTTACAATTTTCTGTTCAATTTATACCTTCTCCAAACCTTCCCATTCACCCTTTTTCTTCTAATATTGTATTTTCAAAGTTTAGAATAGATTATCGATAGATTTTTTCGTGAATGAACATTTGCTTGGACAAATTTGAACAAACTTCCGCTTGTAAAGTAAGTAGGCGTCATCTTACCCTTGAGTATTTGTCTAGTGAAATTAAATCAAACAAACTGAATCGATGAATTAAAAAATATATTAAGTCTTAAGAATTAAATAAGACCTTAATAGTTGCAGGCTGAATATGTTAAAATGTAAAAAAAAAATTCTTTGAACGAAAATTTTATTTTTACCAGAAGTTTTTTTTAAATATTTTCATTTGCTATTACTTAATTATTTCAAATAAATTTAATTTAATGTTTATTTTGTTCATCAAATTTCTTTGGTTATTTAACTCTTATAAGAATTCATATTAGTGTACAACTATTAAAATATTTTTCAAAAATTCTCGATTAGTTGTTGAAAATTACTGTTTTTAACTTAGAATAATTTTTTCACAAGTTTTTTTCAAGAATCTTTTGTTTTGTTGTTATTTCCTTTTGCAATTCTTAACATATATGCTTTTTATTTCAGTACTTGAAGTAAATCTTTCTAAGACGAAAAGTGTATTTAAATCATTGAAGAAATTTATATTTTAAATCCAAAAACTCTTTTAAATGTACAAATTATTTATTTAACTATAAAAATATGTTCAAAATTTTTTAATTATTTGTAGAAAATTACCATAAGTATGCTTTTAGTTTAAAATAATTTTAACAATAAGTATTTTCAAGAACTTTAGTTCTTTTTTTCAGTTCTTTAAGTATTTTCAAATGTTTTTAATTATGTTCTAGGAATAAATGTATTTGAATGATTTAATCCTTTTAAATATTCAAGACAAACGTATTCACTTTTATATAAATACAATTCACAATTAACTATTAAAATATTTTATGAAAAATCGTTACAGATTTTGAAAAAAACTATTTCGACAAAAGAAAATAATTGGAAATTTTATTGAGATTTTGTATCGTTTTGATTTAAAATTTCATTACTAACATTAATTTTCAAACATTTACTGCAAAAAAAAACCTATTCCAATTCCTTTAAGAACAATTTTTTGGATTTTTAAATGATTATACACACGCATTGAAAGAGAAGGTTTAACTAAATTTTGTAATTCAGAAAGAGTTTCAAAAGAAATATTACGATGAGGAAAAATTGACACATAAATTAAATTTTCCAGAAATTTCACGTAATTAATTTTTTGTGTGAATATTTTGTGCATTTTAAAGTAGGAATTAATTTATGGAGTTTTAACTATTTGAGATTGTCTGAAATATTTTTACACAAAATAATAAATTTGAGATTAAATTATTGCATCTCTGAAGTATTTTCCCACCCCCAAAACATGAAAAATTAAATTTAATGTTCTTTGTAATAAAGTTTGCATTCTTAATGCGAAAATAATTTATACTTTTTTATTAAAGTTGTATTAAGACTATATAAGTGCTATGTGATTTGTTTAAAGGCTAAAATAATTTGAATTAAAAGCTTTGCGGTCCTCATTAAAAATAGAATAAAGTTATTTAGCATAGAAATAAAAACTAAAAACTATATTAATATTAGTATTAGCTTATCATGAAGGAAAAACTGTACATTCTCATAAGCGGATTTTAGAGTTTGAAAAACATAACCCTGCAAAACGTTAAATAAGCAGATAATGTTTGAAATATCTCGCAAAATGAATTATATTATTAGGATACACAGAAAAATTGCTTTTAAATAATTTTGAACGAGTACAAAATCTTATTTAAAGGGATTTTCAGTGTTCCTTGATTTATTAGAAATTCTGACCTTTGAGCTGCGTTATAACTTTGTCTTGCTTTCTTTTGACTAGTTAGAATTATAACTAACCTTTTTACGACATACCTTTTTTAAGTTTCAAAATTCATCATTAAATGTAAAATTTCCTCATTGTCAAAATCTTTCACCCTACTCAAATCTTTCAAAAGATAATAACATGTTTTTTTAAACAAAAAAACAACTACAACCAAGTGGGTTTTTTTTATATCAGAGCATGTAATTTTTATCCCCTTTAATTTCTTATCAAGCCTCTGATTTTTCACTGCAATCTAAATGGTACGCCTTTTCCATCCACAGTTCTAATAATTTTTATACAATTCTTTTACACAAAGAATTTTACCAAAAAAAGTGAATTTGAATGATTAGAGAGGAATTATTGTTTTTTAAACCTGTCCTGAAAACTACAAAATATGTTATAGCGTAATTAGAAAATGATCTCAATTTATTGTTTATTATCAACATAAGATACGAAATAAATTATTGTTTTAAAAAACTAAAGAACACGCTTTTATACTGATTCGAACTAAAAAGTAAAAAAATAATTCTTAATATAAGAATAAAATGATGAACGAGAAAATTAATGTCATTGGGGTAAAAGCGTGGGGTGCTCTATATTTAATTGTTATAATTCCTTACTAGTTCTATTCGAAATGCTGAGTTAGTGTAAAAACGTAGTACAAAGCAACCCACGCTTTTACCTCAATGACATTAATTTTCTCGTTCATCATTTTATTCTTATATTAAGAATTATTTTTTTACTTTTTAATTCGATTCAGTATAAAAGCGTGTTCTTTAGTTTTTTTTTAACTATAATTTATTTTAAAATTTTTAGTTCGATCTACAATAAAAGCGTGTTTTTTAGTGTTTTAAACTATCATTTATTCATTGTTGAATTTATCCTTGAGTTTGATATTTGGAGCCGGAATTATACGAGGCTAGTAGAAAAAGTTCGAATGAAAAAAATTTATGTACCATGTTTTTATAATGGACTAAAAAGTATAAAATTCCTCCTTTTCGTTTTCTGTTTTCACATTTTTATACATTGTCATCTACTACTGAGCTATGGTCCAACTTTCAAATCTGCCACTCATCGGAAAGTTACACTGTTTAATCAATTACAAAATTCCACCCAGACAGACATTCAAGAAAGCGAGTTAATAAAAGCATGATAATATTAAGTGTCAATCGTATTATCCCCTTTTAAACGTATTGCTATAATGTTAATTCATATCATCACTTCTAAACGTATTGCTTTATAAAAAAATATATATAGCAGTTAGAAGATAATTTTTTTTCCACATGCACGAGCTTTTTATTTTTATTTTCATTTTCAGAAAATTTTTTATATTATGGTTAGAAATTGCTTACAAACACCCACCCTCCACTTTCTCACATAAAGAACACTTTTTTTAATTTTATTTTTACTAACCACAAGTGCATTTCACACTTGCATATAAATAGCTTTAAAAAACACTCGCTTTAGGGTTACACCTTATTCTTTTAGTCGCTATATTTGGAATTAGTTACCAAATCTGGAAATGGTATATGGAATTAGTCGATATATTTAAAACCGGTATATGGAATTAGTCGCCAAATTTGAAAATTGTATATGCAATATGTTGTTAAATCTGGAAGTGGTATATGGAATTGTCGCCAAATCTGATTATCGTTATTCCTGACGATCCTGATAAGGAAAATGGAACAAAATTATGAAATTATTCTATTGTCATTGGTCCTTGACAAGTGTGCACAATTTCAAATTAATCCGATCTTTTAAAGTAGATAAAAATCGAGTTCTAAGATTCCGTTACGTACAAGTGAAACTTATAAAAGCGTGTTAAAGAATGCTTAAATTTATTTAGCAAAAGATATTAGACAGTATATTAGAGAGGTTTCAGGAGAGGTAGAGATAATGGAGTGTACATTAAATGAAAATTCAAAAGATTAAAATGTAAAGTTATTAGTAGTAAATCACTCGATTTACTTTTCCCTACATGTAATCACAAATCCATTTTAAAAGAACCGAAGTGAATTGATGCGTGTTTGTTTTCAAGGCAATGCAGACTCATTGCTTAGCGACGGGCTCTAATAATTATTATAGGAACTTTGTTTCTTGCTGTTGATGTTTAACTTGCATTAATAAAGAAATAAAATGAATAATCTTGGCTTATCCAAAGTTATAAATTGAATAATATGTAGAATCTACATCTCTGCACTACCATATATTTAAATGGCTTTTAAATAGAGAAAAGGTTTTCAAACAATTAACCGGTCATTTTTGAGTAAACTAAAACTTTGTCCTAAATTCCAACAGTATAAACAATAGAATATTTAACTCTCAATGTTTACATATATAAATACACAATAGCACTAATATGTCTCATTAAGCATTTCGTTTTAAATTTTCCTAAGTTTCATTATTATTTGGGACAAAAGCTGATGTTGTAATTAGTCAAAAATTAAATAATTTGTAATGTACACTAATTTTTTGGAGAACAAGTAATGTAAAATTTTTTTTTCTAAGTCAATTCCTACATTGAATGGATGAATAGAAAGTATTTTATTAACGATTGAAAATTTGAACAATAAATATATATGGGGAGAGAGTGAACTAATAGTAGGAATTGAAAAAAGAGCATGATTTGTCTGCATTGATGTAACAAAGCACATCAGGTTTGGCTAATTTGCTGAACAACCGATTTTCGATACCAACTTTTTTCTTTGTTTTAACAGTTACATTGTTACAACAATAGAGAAGAATCTAACTTGGTGTCGAAAATCGGTAATTGACTTTATTAATTAATCGCTAATTAATGAATTAATATTTGAAAAAACTGTATCTACATCAAGTATCCTTCACTATAAGTTTAAAAAAATGTTTGAACTTGACTGGATGAATAGAAAGTATTTTATTAAAGATTGAAAGGTTGAACAAGATACATATAAATATATATATAGGGAGAGTGGAATAGTAGGAATTAAAAAATACAAACGTAGCAGGTGTATTTTAACATTTTGCTTCTTTGCTGTGACATTCTCTACGTAATACAGTTTTACATTACTCGTGTATCGTATAATTTTTTTATGTATAGTAATACATTTCTGGTATGATTTTACATAGCTGAATGACAATGGACATAGACACTGAAGGTTTTTGGATAAAATGTAACTTAATTTATAAATCCTTTCTCGAAGAAGAAAATGAATTCTATACACGATGTGTTTCTAAATAGAATTTTCGTTCGTTTACAGTATTCAAGTAACCAATAGATGGAATGTTATGAGGACATTATTATCATATTACGAGAGCAACATATGTATTTTATTATTATTATTTATTTACTATAATTTACAGAGTGCATGCTAGACGTAACTCAATTGGATAAGTATTTTTGTAGTTGAAATAAAAATGTCTATTGACAGTTATGTACATATATTGGTTTGACCATATAGAACATACTGGTTAAAAGATTTTATATCAGTTATGCTTTAAATTTATTCAAAATAGTTTAAATAATTAGATTAATAGCTTAGATCTCTAAGCTGTTATTGAAATAAACCCTTACTCTGGTTTGTTTTAAACCATATATGCGTTTTCATGCTCAAAAATAGCTATCTTTGAATTTAAATATCGTATTTCTGTCTAACAAAACTTTCAAATATTTTTTATAAATAATTTTAATATATAATTTATAACATTTCTTACATTTTTATCGAATTTTCCAGAACACTGCAAGCCCACATCCCAGGTAATCCACACAAATTCTTTTAAAAAGAATTACGCAAATAAATAATTCATGTAAAAAGCATTGTTATAAATTAATTATTACATTTGTATATGTTCTCTTAGACAAATACAGCACAGAAACTCTGAGAAAAAGGTTACCTTAACTCTAAGTGGGCAAATTTGAAATATTTTCTGAAGAATAGAGAGCCTAAACACATCCTTAGAAGATTAGATTAATTAGAAGACTGTATTCAATTTACTTAATTAAGGAATTCTAGTCACTTTTCACTGACATTCAATTCTCCGGTGACTTAATTAGATATTTTTACAATAATCTAATTATATCAGGTAACTAAGTGAAAGGTAAAATAATCTGAAATAATTAATCATTATGTATGGTATATTGTGTATAAATATCTTAGTGGCATTACAAGTATTAAAAGATTAAGATGGAATAAGATTTAGAATACCTAAATCATTATTAATTCAATATCGTGTTTGTTGTACTATCCAAATGGTGAGACTAAACAAAGATACATTTTTCCGTTTCTAGTACCTGTTTTTATAAATCTACATCTGCCGAAATATTTATTCTGATAAGCTATAGTTAGTTAACTTATGCTTACGCAACCCTGTATTACCCGTGAACGTTTCAAGGAAATGCACTGTTTTCACTATGCTTTATACACTAAACAATTAGAATTATATTTCCACGAATATTAAATTTCATCTGAATAATATTTGATTGACACCATATTATCCCAAATGAAAATCTGTTTTTGCTCCAAATGGCGTACTTAAAAATTTCAAAGCATGTTTTTTTTTATTTTCATATGCAAATACGTGTAGTAAATAAAGTCTTCTCCCATAGAGCTGTTTTCCTCCCATATATATTATGATACAAGAAAAAAAGGAGCAACACCCTTTTGATGAACTTTTTATAGATGTGTTCTTAAAGACAAATATATTCATATATGAATTGTGGCAAAATGCCTACTTTTATTCATTAAGCTTACTTTCAGATATCTATTTAATTCTTTATTTATATTTCGTCTGGAGAGCCTTATTTTGAATCTCATTGGGATCAAGTATTAATTTTAATATTTATTTAGAATAAATTGTAAATTAATATTATTTTGAGAATTCAATATGTCCTTCTCGAAGAATAATGAATGTATGTGTTGTGTATGATTCGTTGACGATCTTATTTGGGGGATGGAGGATGGTAAAGAAGTGAATTGATCTTATTAAGTTGAAAACAGGGACATGTGAAAATAGATGGTACTAATATTTAGGCATCAATAAATTCCTACTTTACACGTCAAAATGCATTAAAGCAACGTTTCTCTATGAATGTTTGGATTGGTAAATTTAGTCTTGTGAAGTATATCCTCATAGGCTCTTATCTTCTACCAGCGTGACTCAATGCTCGACTGTATTCGAAGGATAATACTTGCGAACTCAGAAACAGCATTATAGAAGTCATGGATTCAAATCAGGTTGCCAATAAATACTCTCTATGTAAAGGGAACATTAAATGTGGAGGCTCAAAATCCTCACATAGACGTGGATTGGCAACTCGGGTATCATCCTCGTAACCTGACCGAGATTCAAAATTACGAGATCTGTATTCAATTTGTGGTAACCTGTAGTTACCCCTTACATTCGAACCCTCCTGTCTGTCTGTAGACTCGACTAGATGTGTAGGAGGAACTAAATAATCCATAGACATTATGCCAATCTAAATTGATTTATTAATTCTTATTATTGATTATGAACAAACACAACACAATTCTAATTAAGGTATATAACAATGGTAGAGTGCAGAGGTGAGATACACAAAAGCGGGGATAATATTACAGAACTGCAAGTGAATCTAAGATAGCTTAAATACGCTCATTTACAAATACGCCGCACACTAATAATCAGCTTTTACTTAATCAATTTTTCGATACCTGATTCCTTAATGCTTCGGTTCCTTCACGGAGAACTTCAGGCACTATCTTCAGCTCGATCAAATGACGATGACTCCACGCACCATAATATTTAATTTCCCTTCTCTTTAATCTTCACTAACACATCAAACGTATCAACTTCACTTAACTTGTCAACAACTACGTGTCGACAGCTCACTTGCTTCACTTCACTTCACTTCTTACTTCCCTCTCCTTCAACTCGCGAAAACCGAATTTATATAATATTCCTCATTTACATAAATCACGTTTGGTTTGCCTCGTGATTTTAGAACCACATATACAAATATAAGTTAAAAATACAATGACAAGTACTTAAGGAAGATGACTGCAAGCACATGTGTATATTATGTTTATACATTTCTATGATATAAGGATATCTTTTTTTCAAAGATATAGAGGAAAGTGTTTCGTAGGACAAGACATAAAAGTTTTATTTTTTTAATGTTGTCAGAGAAAAAATTATTAAAGCAATACTTTAAATTAAATCAAATTTAGAATACTTTTATGGTTTATTCCTTTGGAATACTTAAAACAGATTTTTTCTGTAACTCGAAAAAATATATAATTCCTCAAAGAGAAATCATTTTGCTGTCTTCATTTACAGCATTGCGTTTTATTTAATGCATTTAACTAAAAGCTTGTTTGAAGTAAAATTTTTTTCTCGGTAAATTCCATGTTTGAAACTTTTAACTACGGTGTATTAAAGGATGAAACATATATAAAAATAAAATGCCGTAAGAGGATTAGAAAGAGTTGAGATTTTGAAGCGAGCTACCTCAGAAAGGGAAATGATTGGAAATTAAAAAGCATTTCGCTTTTATGCCAATAAGAAAGTTGACTTATAAATTTAAGGAAATATATTAAATAGAAAAGCATGTTTGTCGGTATTTAATTATATGTTATAAGAAACTTTACTAAATATTTTATTTAATTAAATAAATAAAATTATGTTTTATGACATTGAAATATAGAGTGATATCAACATTCATTGTTTAAAAATCAAAAGATATCACATATTTTGTATTAAGGTACAGATTAATGTTAAAAATAATAGAATACCTGTTAATTCCTTACAGTAATGGGTGACAGATATCATAGTGAATAAATGAGATGGTTCGTAAACATATCACTAGAAGAATTAAAAAAATGTAGTTAATTAAAATCTTAAATTTCATTGCGGATATTTTGCATAGATAAAGTTCTCTACAAGGTATAATTAAAATAACAGAACACATTTTAAAGGACTTTCAGCTCAGTAAAATAAATATTTTTTGAATGTATTCAAGCACAAATAAGACAAAAGATATGTAAACGCATATTGTCTACAAAATCTTCATAAAGTAAAGATAAAGATGTAAGTTTATTGTGAATTCTCTCATTCACAAATACCAGCAATAAAGAAAGCTTAGCAGCGTGAAGGGAATGATTAGTAAGCAGTTTCCTAGACGCTGGGGCTGCTTGAGCCTATGTTGCTGTCGAGCCCAAGAGAGAAAATCAACATGGGTCCCTTAGATGATAGCTTGAAAGATTCTTCATAAGAATGATATCGTAAAAAAAGTAATGAGTTCTGGTTGAATCTTGCTGAAATGGTTGGCATGGCGTTTTCAAAATGGTATCCAGTGAGTTGTGGACTTTCTGAATAACATGCGCCGATACACCTTAATGCTGAATTTCCATCTGAATAGGAATGAAATGAAAGTAATACAATCTTCTCCAAAAATACAGTAGGATCGGCCAACTAATAGCGTTGGTAAGAGAATAGGGTTTATGAAGAAATGGTTAGAAATACTTGATACGCGTGTCAAATATTTGTAGAAAGGCGTTGATCTGATGCATGCAAATTTGATGTTGCCCACATTTAAGTATTAACTTATTGAAAACTTTTTCAGAGTATATAAATTGCCTACTCATGCACACGTATTCAACACCTTGCGTTGCGAAACCCATGGTTAGAACACCATGTACAGCGTGAAACCCTCTATTTATGATGCATCTTCTTCTTGGCATCATTGAAAACTGTTTGCCAGACACTCCATAGATATTTCTCAGCTTGCATTACTATTCTTGATTATAATTTCAAGTTTTTATCGTAAACTTTTTGTTATAAAAAATACTTTGAGCCAATGTTGTGTAGACAATCTCCCCCTTTGTGAGTTTGTATAATCAAAATATGTCACTTTCATCATATCACTTATACAAATATCGTTTATTTTAATATGTTGTATCACACGCACGCACGCACACACGCACACTATATATATATAAAGTTTTTTTTGTCTTGTAAAGCTTTTTGCTTACCTTATAAAGTTTGTTTCAATGTTTTAGAAGTGAATATTTCCAATGTGCTTCAAATTACTTTAAAATCGAATTTAATTTCATTAAACATCTAATTTTTATGTGATCATACATTAAATTACTAGATTCAAACTATTGATTTAAATAAAATTTTACATTTCTTTTCAAATATATAATAATATCAAAATAATATTTTAACGATATTTTATAGAATAAATTGAAATAATTTTATCATTTTTGTTTTGAATAAAATAAAATTAATTTTTAAATAATTGTGGCAGATAATCATGATAAAGGTTATAAGACATCGGTCCTTATTTTTCAAATTCCCATTATTTTGTCAATTCGTTGTCTCTTGGGAAAGTGGGAGTCGTTTCTAATCGAATCATGAACTCGAGTTTTGGTGCTACTAGAGACCCTCCATGTAGAGCTGATGCACGAAAAAATGCCGTTGCTCAAAGTCCTATCACTGGTGTGGCGCGGAAGTTTGGAGAGGGCACTGGTGACTGAGGATTCCTTTTAATTCCTCTGACTATGGCTCATAATTACGAGATCCATAACAAACAGCTTTCATGTTGTTAATTTGTAAAAATTCATATTTTTAATTACATTTATAAATTGTATATAAACATTTTAATGACGAATTTCTTCTAGAATTCTAACATTTAATATAAACATTTTTCACAGGAAATATATACTTAAAACGAAACTGATTAAGTCCGCTTAGTGGAATTAGAAAAGAAACTATGGACTTCTAGCAAATTATCATTTATCAGGATGAATTACTAAATCAAATATAAACTGCACTTTCATGCAAAATTAAAAATATTCTGAACTATTCCAAAAGTTAAAAGTATAGATTGGTATTAGAAAATAAGCTTCATATATTCATTTTGATGTTGGGATAATTAATTCGGGAGCATCTCTTCGGGCTCGAAACTTTGAGACAATTAAAAACAAAACGTTCTGATAATTTGTTGAATTAGAAATTATATTATGAACAAACTTCCTTTATTTAAAGATGACTTTAGTTAAAACTACGCTTCCATCTAGTATAGGAGAAAAATTTCTGAGTTAAATTGCTGAATATTCATGAATATAAAACTTTCGAATACCTTTAAATTAAATATCTATAATTTTATTTTACAAAAATGTTTCAATAAGTAACTAAATTTTATATGAAGAATTCAAGAGAGGAGCAACATAAAAAATTATTCCACTCAGTAAAATGAAGTTTTCTCATCATTTAACTTAAGTTCACCATAGTTTTTATTATTATTCAATTACCAGGACATGCTTCCATACACTAACCATACAAGATTTTTAATATTTTTGATTTTTTGTCACAAAAATAATTTAATTTTATATGTATTATTAGTTTCCGTATATTAAGATATATGTAAAGTTTTGAAAACTAATTTAAATAATTCCATTGAAATGCAAAATATTTAAAAAACTTTTAACTGAGATCTAGTTTTTTCCTGTTTATTTATATTTATTATTTCTATGCTTATATAGTTTAATGGATAACACTTACAGTAGTTTATTTACAATAGCATTATAAATAAATTGCATATTTTCGTTTATTTATTACAAAACAAACCTCTTTTCATAAATAGTTCATAATAAAAATTATCATTGTATGTTTCTACAATTTGCTTTCCCATTCTTTGTTATCCTCAATAAATTACCGTTCTAGAAAATAATTTATAAAAATATATTATGTGTGTGATTTGAAATTATGTTCCTAAGAGGTAAAAAAAATTCTATCGGTGCCTGAATGATACTTTTAAAGTTAAGTAACATTAGTAACATATAAAAATCATGTTTTTATAAGTTTTTGAACTTTGATTTAATATGTAAGAAATTTACTTACTTAAATATAATACAAATTTATAGAAATAAGGACAGGATTATTTATGTGTGTGATGTTTAAAGATAAACGTTAAATTAAAATGTAATATATTTATAATAAAATGCATGTCAAGTATTATTTATTCCGTTTCCGCTATCGGGTACATCTTTTTCTTCAACTTACAGCCTGAAAAAATAATTCAATAAACATAGTAAATAAAGATGATATAAGAGGATATATAGGGACAATTATACGTATGATACAGTACATATGCATTTTTCACAGCATGTACAATAGTTACACATACATGTACATGGAATGAAGTTTAAGATTTTATATATCCTCTTGTTAAAAAGGGTGGTCCCAAATTCATGGTACTAACTTTAAGGGTAGATAAAGGACATTGTAACAATCATTTATTGTATAAGAATGCATGGGCGCAAGTGACGCTGTGAGGCGCAAACATGGGGGAAAAAAGAGAAATGGAGTTATCGGTTGTTTACGTTGATGGTAGGGGGCAATACATGTCTAGCCGCAGTTCAAAATGATGCATCTCTGTAGGGGAAAGCAGGATTCGCCATTACGCTGTTGTCTACGATGGGAGACTTGATGTATGACGAAAATGCAGGCATGCCATCACATGTATGACCTTGCAAATGATAACAGCGGAGATGTTCTATGAATGTATCACTCGCAGTTTCCTGAGCAACGACTGCCAGATCACAGAATTTTTCAACGGTTACATCGTCAACTTCGTGGAACACGTTCGTTCCACGTCGCCAGACATGATGCAGGTCGACGAAGAACATCATCATGTTTCTGGCTTGGGACGTAGTCCAATCCTGGAAGAAGGCATCTTGAACATTGTAAATGATAAACCCGAGTCATGTACAAGAGCTGTTGCACATCAAGGAAGTGTGAGTCATCCGACCGTTTGTAGAGTGTTAAGGCGATATGGTACCATCTTCACATTTTATTTTTATTTTTGATATTTGGTTTTAATTGTATTTTATAAGGGTTAATATTTAATAATAATTCCATACAATTTTTTTTTAATTTGTTGCAAAATGTTTATAAAATGTAAAGTTTTTGAACTTCTTTAAGCATTTTCTATATCCTTAAGGCTTTTTTAAATATGCCTCTTTACTTTCACATTCTTTTTCCAAGTAGCTCATCATATACTACATAAAATTGTGCATGGGTTTTTCTCTGCTGCTGTTCTTTAATTTTTTATTATTTTTTTATTATAAATAAACTTTTTAAAATTCTCAAAAAAACCCATTAATTTTGATTTTGAAATTTTTTAGAAAAAGTACTAAATGTGTGTGTGTGTGTGTGTGTTAGAGCCCTACACAATTTTACAAAACGTACATTTCAGAATATGTATAAAAAATTTAAAACCCATACTTCAATTATCAAAAAAGAATAGTTTATTTACAAAAATTCAACATGGAGAAATAAGAGTTTGAAGTTTACTCATCGAATGATATAATACTCATCGAATAGTCTGAAACTTTTATGAAATGTTAATTAGCTTATTTAAAACTGCTTACCATAAAAATTCCACCATTGTAGAACAATTAAACAGTATACTACCATAATGAATATATAGAAGAAAACGAATGAAAGATCTATATTTCATAAAACTTTATCTTAATAATTATAAGAGAAATAAATACACTTCAGAGCTAATTCCATGCTTAGAGCTAATATACAACATGTATAAAAGATGTTTTTGCCTTTATTTTTTATTTCAATTATTTTAAGAACCTTCGCAGGTTAAATATTGTACACGAATGAAAGCAAAATCAAATAGCAATTTATAGGTAAAATATATCAAAATCTAAGAACTGCATATGTGCATTTGTTTAAATAAATATCTTAAAATATTTTCATAATAAAAGTGTTGAATTTCACACACATGGGATATACATATATATATCACCAAAAACAAATATATAAAAATGGGAGAGTTTTTCTATTCTTGCGAATTAGATTTTTAATTATCTGAGTTATCAAAATGAAATTTAATATTTGTGCTTTGGGAGAATCCGTTTTGAAGTTTTAATTTCATTGATAATTGTATCTTAAAAATCACGCACAACTTTTAAATCTTGACCAAATCCATTTGTTCTTCCAATAAACAATTCACAAACTAGAATTTTTGCATGAATTGCACAATTCTTTCTTGAAATGATTTGTTACTGCATATATAATGTCAGTCTCATATACGCATGGTAGAAAAATAATTTGTTAATTTTTTTATCAGTTTCTTTTCTAGCAGTTAATCTGAAATGGGGGAGTGGTAGTTGCTGTTCAACATCAAATACTGCTCCATAACTTGATAGAAAAGGCAGGTAAAGCTTTGAAATTTTGCAGGCATGTTTATAAAGATTCAAGATATCAAATAAGCCAATAAAATATTTTTCGACATTTTAATGATTTTTAGGGTTCCATATCTTCTTAAAAGGAAATCGCTTACACATCTTCCAACTCAGCGAGTACAAGCTTTGAATACGGCAGACTTTTTTTCTCTGACGGCAGAGGGTGGTACAGCGATTTGCTTTGCAGTTGGACTTCATAGACCATGTGCTGAATACTTATGAACAATTATTGTAAACATTACACTTGTCAACGTCGCTTTTAATAAACACTTTGTCTTATTTTTTAGTTTGTGCCTCACGGCGTCACTTGAGCCCACACATTCTTATACAATAAATGATTGTTACAATAATTTGTACCTACCCTTAAGTTTGTATCAAGATTTCGTGACCACCCTGTATAGGGCGCAAACGGGATGAAAAATATAAATCCTATCTGTTAAACGAAATTAAACTTGATCATAACATACGAAATCCTATTTTGTGTTATTAATCTTATTTAAATATATATTGTGCTAAAAGTATTACTTGTCAGCTCTCAAAGCCTTGTGAGTGTTCTTAACACAGAAAAGCAAATTTAAAATACTTTCTGGAGTGGATGTCCCTTCATTCCACATCCAATTAATTTTCAAGAATGCATCCATTTTCCTTAATTAAGAAATCTCAACCACTTCCCATTGACAGTAAATTCTCTAGAAATATAATTAGATGCTTTTAGATAATCTTATTTAACACGAGATAACAATGTGCCAGATCCGGACTTAAGCAAATATTAATTAAAGTATATCATAGAAGGATGATGTAGAAACATGAGATGTATTCAAGGTCGAATTACGTCAAAAATCATATCGAAATCCTAGCTTTTGTTTTGTTCATTGCTATGAACCGTTAAAAATATTGAATCTTCAAAATATAGACTTAGTAAATGGATATTTTCCTCCAGCTATTAATTTCTTGCCTGAACTGACATGCATATTATTTTATTGAATACTCACAAAAGAGTTAATATAATAAGATGTATACATTTATAATATTTAGGGATTCTAACTTATTAATATCAGGATAAAGTCAGATTATATTCAGCATTCGAAGAGGGTAGAATATATTGGAATTTTGCCTACCAAATAATTTAGCTGTGTATAATAAATATTTTTAACATGATATGAATTTCTTTATATTTTGACTATACACAACATCATATATTCGCATGTTCTCAGATACTGATAAAATTGCAATGAATGAACAATAATTTTCTCATTTTTTAAAGTATAATGATTGCTATCTTCAAGCGAAAGTAACTATTAGAACGATGTCATGGGAAATTTCTATGGATGATTATTTCCTCTAATTATAGTTTGGTATATATAATTCCATATTTTTAATAAAAAAATATTGAAAAATTATTTGACAGTGAAAAAATATTATTTTCTACTATATAAAATATATAATACGCAGAAATAGATAATACTCAGAAATATATAATATTTAAAAAACATAATACGTAGAAATCAACAGCAAAAAAAAAAAAAATCTGCACAAAAATATTAAGGAACTAGCCATTACCATCCGCTTTGCTTAGTTTTTCATTATATTGTATGGCTGTATATTTATTAAGTTGTATTTAATGAACTGAAAAAAGTTCTATATATATATAGATTTTGCATCTGGATTTAAAAAAGACAGGTCTTGAATTTCTGAAAGTATAGTACATCAATCTTTCACGATCCCATAACGCTCATTTGGAGTCAATTCCGTAAACTTCCGTAGCTGATCTCTACTCAACAATTGAAATATAATTGTCAAATTTCAAGCCTGTGTGTCTAATAACTCAAGAAAGGGATTTATTTTAATCTATAACGACCTCGTACACCCAGACAACAACTCTTCGGTTAGGATTTCAGGAAAACCCATTCTTAGCCGATATCTACTTAATAGATGAAGCACATTTTCAAATTTCAAGTATGTAAAACTAACAGTTCAACAAATATAATTTTTTTCTTATGATGCCCTGAAATCCTTCTTGGGAGTAAATTTTCAAAAACTTCATTCCTAGCGGTTCTATACTCAGCAGAAGAAACATGTATGCCGAATTTACAGTTTCTAGGTCTTAAAGTTCAAAAACACGAATTTTCTTCTCTAACTTCCTAGCAGTCCCTCTTTGGGGTAGATTTTCGCAAAACCAATTATTATCTACAATTTTATTCAACAAAATAAACATGCTTACTATATAATGATAACAATAATAATAATAATTCCGTGAGGAGGCTGTTGATCAAATCGGCTTGTTTGATTGGAAATCACACACATATGTTTTTGGGTATTCTTTCAACAAGTATTTGACAGTGTACTTTCATCTTAAGAGAGTCGCAGGAGGAGGGGTATACTTTTGCATCGGAAACTGTCTAGCAGTCTGTTTACCGGAGTCTTACACTGTATCATATAGTTTTGCCTACGAGCTTCTTTGTCGTGGTATAAACGGTAAGCGGATTTAAGCTCTAAATTAACTGTAGATTGATAATATTGTCAATCTTAGTGTAACCTTTATCTTTACGTTTGAATCACAACTGAAGAGATGGAAATTTTTTTCAATTATCACATGATGTATCACGTGTGCATTGTTTTGACTTTATTTAATTTCTAAACCTCTTTTACTGTACGAGTATTATTAAAAATACATTTTTAGCTTAACTTATGCATAAAACATAAAAATTTTAAACTGTAACAACAAATTACAACACCCATTATGAAACAGTATGTACTGAATACTGGTTTTGCCTACCCTTGGCTACGAGAAATCTTTCCTCGCCTACTGTAATGATATTTTGTTCGAACTAAATAATTCCTCTCTCTCTCTCTCTCTGTATATATATATATATATATATATTATATATAATATATATATGTAATAATCCCAGTAATATAATCCTGTTAAATATCATTTAATTGCCAATGGTTCCTTCCTTCAGGACCTATATTTTAGAAATAAGTTAGCCAGCCGCCTAACGAGAGTATTTTAAACTACATATAGCTACCCACTCAGATCATGTGATTTGAGCCACCTATAAAAACTGAGATTCCTGGAGACCGCTCCCTCTTTCTCTTCTGTTTTGTGTTTCAACATGTAGCCGGCTGCAGCTTGGTTTGGGTCTGTGTTGTGTGTGTATGTTTCTTTGAGATTCCGTATATATGTGTCTTCATGTTCAGTGTACAATAAACAAGAATAATATCAAGACTGCTTCCTCAATAATATTGAATATGCAGCATCAACCATCATAATAGTAACCATATAAAAATAAATACCTTTCAACGGCCACGTCTATTTCATATATGTTTATACTGCTTTGTTTATCGGTAATTCCTTCAGCATCCTAGAGAATTTTTTTATCATGAAATATGAATCAGTACATTTAATTTGAGCTATTTGGTTAGAAAATATTGGCAAGAAATTTGCCATTTAAGTATTTTATAATTCATGAAAAAATTAAATTGCTTATGATAAATGTATGAGATGGTTCAGATAGATATCTTATTGCTGTAAAACCACTGTCCACGACTCATATATAACCATATCATCATTAAGGTATTATTTCCAAAACGCTACAATAACGCCATGCTAATAAATTTGCTTTATCTGCAAAAGTTCTGCAGGCGTACACTGCAAAAAATGCCCCCGGTTTGATGTGTCCTTCTCTGTTCATAAGCAGTTTTAAAGTTCTTCCATGTTTTATTTTTCGCTCTGAACAGTCATAAATTTTCAAAGTGTAAAGAAAAATAACAAAAATAGCTTATTCGGCATGCTTGGATTAACTCGGGTTTAGGAAAACCTACATATTAAAGGAAGGTATTGAGTTTGTCTTCATTTTTGGGACTCAATTCAATTTTTCCGCTCGGGAAAAATGCCAAGAAGGATGTAAAAAGATTCTAGCAATGGATGTAGATCTTTAAGGGTGCATATATATTAAATAAGCATTGTATAAATATAGCTGTAATAAACCCCCAGAGAAGGCAACAAAAGTAATCCCTCTGAAGTTTCGTTCTGTAATAACATACATTCATTATAAAAATACTTCGTGTTATTATGAATTTTTATTATTATTATTTTTACATAAAAATCATTATTTTTGCTAAGATATATCACTAATGAATGATTTTAAGACTCCGAGTTTGAAATCTCGGCTGGATCTTTCTTGTTCTCTGTCTGAGTGTTTATACATATATTTAAAATTATCTTAGTTTTAATTGTAGACATATTAAGCAATGTTTATTTTGTAGTACCTACGAGAAGACTTAGATACAATGCATATCTGAGAATAAATTTATCAGATTTAACTATACAGATAATTCGTCACTGTAAGTTTTTACAGGTTCTATGAAAAGTGTGATGTTTTTGATATATCTTTTAATGTTTCTAAAAAAAATGTTTAGGGGGTCTTGAATATTTTGTGTTTTGCCTTTTATTTTCAACATTTTACTATTTCTTTTGTGTGTTGTTTTTCCAGTTTTATTTTTTATTATTTTTGTATATTTTTTTGAAAGATTGCTTGGCTCTCGAAAGATTTTTTGTAACATTTATATGGTTTTCACTATTCGTTTTGAACCATAAAATCTAAGTGAAGTTAAATTTCTGTAACGTGTGTTTCCTTCAACTAGATGTACAGTAGAATAATTTCATTTCTCATATTGATTTTCTGCGAAAATATTTAAGAAAACCTGAATATTATTCAAGTTTTTACTACTCGCGTGAACTCTCTTTATATCTCTGTAATGGAAATGGGCTGTACAAAATTATAATTTTACAAAATGTATTTTTATATTAGGCATACAATAAAGAAAAAAAAGTCGTACTAAACAAAAACAATTTTTTTTAAATATAAAATGTATTATAAATTTAAAAACTCTAATTCTAAATCAAATTTTTTTTACAAAACATGTTTTTGTCATTTACATTTATTACCTTTAAAGCGAAAGTAAATATTTCGAGGAAAATGTTTATAACTCTATGTATATTTTTTTAACTTAGAAAATTCCTTCTTTTAAATTAGATTGAAAAAAAATGGCTTAATATATTTTATGGATATAGATATTACAAAAAATTAAGAAACTATATCTAAGCATGTAACAAGTTAGTTGCAATTTATTTATTTTTTTTAGTCATTACAATTATAAACAAACGAAAAGAGAGCAGAGCATATTTTTTTGGGCTGTTAATCATGCTTAGATTTTTATCGGAAATATTTTAATCAAGTAATGCAACACATATTTTTTATTACTTTGATTTTATAATTAATTAAAGCAAACATCAATACAATTAATATTCATTTTGTAAATTATTCAAACTATAATCCACTTAGAATCTATTTTTGAAATGTTTTCTAATTTTTTTGAACTCTCAGGGAATTATTAATAATTTATTTTTACTGTTTAGATAAGAGTAGCATTATATATTTTATTTCTTATCGTTTTTTTACTTTATTCAACATTAGGTTTAGTTTCCGTATCTCTTTTTAAGAAATTAATTTTCAATCGAAATGAGGAAAACAATTTCTCATTAAATAGTGCACAAAAAACTAAGTAAATAAGAAGATGAAACATCGTTAACTTGGTTCATTTCTTCCAGTTTTTATGAATTCTCAAATGAAAATCTTAATTTTCTTTCTTTGTCTATATAGTCATCATTTTATGAGTCATCTATTGAGTATTTAAATGTAAACTCTTTGTACGGATAATTTTAAGTTTTATTTTTTCGTAGATTTAGACGAGAAATAGAGAAAATATTTTTAAATAAATATGTATGAATCATGTAACGTAATAAACGTAAAAATTTTTTTAATTGTTAATTTCAACCATCTGAAGACAATTTCATTGAAAATTTGGGATAATTTTATTTATTTATTTTAAATTTTTACGATTCCTTGACGTAATATTGAATTGAGTAACTGTTAAATTTGTGCAATACCATTGGTATATTTTATTTAGAAATTTATTTCTTTTCAATGTTTACTTAATTGATAATACTTTTAAATTACAGAATGAGAAAATAAATATGTTAAAACATCAAAATGTTTATTTCGAAATGATACAGATTAAGAAATATTCTTATTTAATCGTTTGGATCATGATAATCCCATAAATTTCTAAGAAACGTATCATAAATCCACTGATTTCCTTTAAAAATTTCGATTTATTTTTCAAACCCACTCCGCAATATTAGAATCATAGAGTTAGCATATTGGTGGTGAAGACTATTTTCTCACAATTGGGCATTTTCTGGAAAAATTCTGAAATGCTTAATTCACCTAAAAAAATTCAACATTCTACCGAACAGGACACATCTGTGCACATTTTTTATCGCATTCTGATATTTATAAAATGTTATTTTTCGAGTGTTTAAACTGCCATTCCTTCGAATGGCTTTAAAAATAATGGCGCTTCGTATTATTTATTTAATACTTAAATTAATTTTTAATCTTTCACTTGGGTACCTTATCTCATTCAATTATTTTTAGGTTTCAATTATGTGCTCGTTTCTTTTAGGATATTTCCAAGTTAGCTTACCAAATCCTAACAATGAAATTCTGGTATCATCAAACTAGTTTAGCCCCAAATATCCTAAAATCCCATACTGACTTGTGATTTTTGTCTTCTGTTATGTTGTATTCTTTTATTTTCTTTTATATAAACTATTGGAAGTTAAAACTTAATACCCTTAATGAAGGATGATACAAAAGTCAAATTCATAGAAAAGGAAGAAGATGCGGGAATTTACAATTGATTAGAATTTAGGCGCAACTGAACGACGCAGAAATTGCATTTCAAAACTGTATAAAAAAAGGTGTACATCGGGTTTCCCAATATATGATACTGCTGAAAATGAAAAGATCGCGTTGTCTCGTATAAGTAGTATAAACTGCAATATACCAGCACATGTCAGAAATCGATATCGGTTGTATCGTGGCTTATCCGTATTGGGTCTATTGCTTCGTGGAATTGCTATTCGTATTGGTCGGAATCTAAAGGCTGTCATTCGAATATGGAATCGATGGATTCAGGAAAGTCCCACTGATATCAAGCAACATTTCAAATTGCTCCCGCTTCTGATCTTCAAGTGGATAGACACGTTATAAAATAATCCACGTAGAATCGTACAGCCATATCGCTGACTATGAATCAGGAAGTGGCCTTAATCGCCACACACTATGTATCCGCATAGGCATTGCGAATGCATCTGGAACAGCACGGATGGCGACCATTATTGCGACTTTCCTTGACACTGCAGCAGAGAAATGCACCTCAACAGTGGTGTGTGCAGGGACAAAACTGAATGCAGGTGTGTCCACCTCTTATCTTTCAGACAAATCTAAATTCTGAGAGTAGCATCGCGATGGACATATCTGTGTCCGTAGAAGGATGTCGCATGGGGCGTGCTTGCATTCCATATCATAATTCTGTCCTTGTTCCTAGTTGCCAGAACTGAAAACAAGACACAGACACCTGTTGTTCACGTCTTGGATAATATGAACAACTTGAGTTACATTGCTGAAACCTACGGCTATTCTCTATCTTCAAGGCCTTACAAAAGTCGTATCGAAATAGTTTATCGTAACATTGCATGTTTCCTTCATATCGTGACACCTTGATATAATATATGTTCGGCTATTGGCCATTCTAGAATGTTTTCCAAATACTTCTTCCCTGAAAACATCTGGTCATGGGTTTTGAGAGAATGTGTGTGAACCCCCACCGCTCTTCAGCCACTACTATAAGTGTAGTATAGACTTAAAGCAGTACTGAATAACTTTCTTTGCCATCCAAACCGAGTTCGAGTCGACGTCTAACTGAATTGGAACCGTTTTAGGTGCCAGAGGCGGCTGCGTGCAGAGCGTATTAAATTCAGTCCTTGTTTAAAACCAAATTTAATCACATTTTTATTCTTATTATGCTGTATGTGTACAATAAGTAGAGGTTTTCCTTCCGGATGTTGCCATTTTAATGATCTGCACTGTTTTTCATGTCTTATATGTATTTGTCGTTTTCCCGATTTCTCTTTAATATACAGCAAAACATTTTTTAATCTTTAAATATAATATATACCTTCGAGTCAAAACGTTATGAACACCTCCACATTTGTTCAATGAACTCGTCTGGATGACGTAGAAAACACGTATTTAACTGCTGCTGGAAAAGGTAAGCTATTATGCTTACACTTGCTTCTGAGAATGAGGGGAAAGTTTGCTGGTTCAAGTGAATTTGAAAGAGGGTAGATTGTAATTGCTCAAGACTCGGAACAAGTATCCCCGAAACAGCTTGACTGATAAGCTATTAATTTTCTTCAGTTTTTAGTATTTATGCAAAGTGGATAAATAATGGTGAAACAAGAAGTAGACATCTAGCTGTTGGACTTCCATGCGTCATAAAAAATGACGTCGGAAGTTGTCCCGCTTGGTAAAACGAAATCGGCGCCAGTGACTCAACTGACAGCCCAATGCAATGCCGGTACAAGTGTTTCGGAATACACAGTTCAGCGGAGATTGTTCGATATGGGGCTGCACAGCAAACGTTCCACTCGTAGGCCTCTGTTGACCAAGTGTCATTGCCAACTACGCCTACAGTGGGCTCAGAAACATTGTGACTTGATCATAAATAAGTAGAAGAAAGTCTTCTGCTTGGATGAATCTCATGATTTCGCATTCATCACCTCAAAGGTTATGTCAGAAAGCGTCGTTTTCCCCGGTGGAACAGTTGCTCCACCCTTTTACATAAGGAGAATTGTGTTAGAAGAGTTCGAGGAGCACAAAAGTAAATTCAAATTAATACCTTGTTCACTTAACTCGGCGGATCTTAATCTGATAGGGTATATTTGGATTTTCTTAGAAAGGCAGCTCAGCGATCCAACATCTTCATGTCGGAATACCTCAACTTTACGTGACCACTCCTTAGACAATTGGTGCAATTCTTCTTCAGTCATCAATTAAGATCTTTTGGTATCCATACCAGGGCTAGATGCAGCTGATTTGTAAACATAAAATGGTTCAACGTATTATTGAGTAGGTGCTCATAATGCCTTGGCTCTTTGTTGTATATATATAGGGATATCAATTGGCTTTCAGAACAATAAAATACACTTTACCCATTAACTTGTGAATTTAATGGCGATATTACTATTTACATTATATTTACAATTAAATGATATACAAATTGATATTGTCATAGAACCTTCATTTTTTTATGCGTTCCGTCTTGCTCATCTATTGTCTATAAAACAAACACCAGGCGTTGTCATCTTCCACGTCACGGTGTTTTCCAATGTCGAGAGTCAACAGGCAAACAGTACAGCTCCGACAACACAGAGTTGTTTAGTGCTCCATCAGACATGCATAGAAACGTTCAGAGCAGAACACAATCTGCTTCTGAGTGGTAGTGACCCGGCATCACATATGCACATTTTAAAGTACATGCATAGTGCAAATTATTAAAAATTTGGTATAAAAAGAAAAGTATAAAGTTTATAAGAAAAAAAATTAGTATAAAAAGAAGTAAAAAAATCTTTCGCCTATCCGTAAATGATGTGCGATTCTCTTTTTCAATTCCAAATGGCAATTGTTTTATTTATGTTAGTTAAAAAAAATATAAGGCCGAGCTTATTTTCTTCAAAGCATAAATTTATTGAAAATGTCTGCATATATTTAAATATTTAATATGCAAGAGAAATCTTAACATAAAAATCCACACTATCATAACTCTCTACTTAACATACATATGACAGTATACTTTCTTTCTTAAGTGAAGTCAAAGTTAGAAATAACTAACTTTCATTTATTCCAAAGCTGTTTTGTCTTACTTGCGCACGGAGTTCTTACAAATTTCAGAATTAAATGTATCAATTTTAAAGTCAAATTAAAGTAGGTTATAAATGTTTTGCACATAAAGTATAAATATGAATGCAACCTCTTTTTTTTTTACCCTAGTTGCATTTTTCGATAACCTGTGTAAAAAAGGATTATTTGTAAAGGGGGAAAAGGGGGCGCATTCCACCATGATATGTAAAGACCAAATAAGTCGAATTTAATTAAAAAACAAAACGTGTAAAAATAATGAAAAAATCTACTATTTTTGTTCTTATTTTTTTTATATATATTTCAGAAAGGATAGGTTTTTGGAATTAAAAAGCTTGTATTAAATGCTTAATTATGAATCTCTACTTCTTGATAATAAAGTAACTGCTTGTTGCAAGATTAATCAAAATCGTTTTGTGATACAGACTTTTTACAAGAAATACCTCATTTACTTTTTTCTTGTTTTATTATTTTCCAGATCTTTATATAGTTCTTGCAATCGAGTTAAACAAATCTTCAGAACTCGTTGGTATTTTAGGGCGCGTTAAATGATCAAGACAATGTTTATAAATGGTTTTCCAGACTTACACTAAGTTAGAGTGCCTAGAAATTAAGCTAGCTGCTAATTGATGAGTTTCGTCGCTATCCCTTTGTTTTTCGAAATCGTGTTTGGGTAAATTAGCCGTAAAGAAAAAGACTGCATTTTTGGGTCGTGTTTCTTTTTTTAAAACAGTGTGGAAAAGATTGCTCAAGTAAATAATTGGGTGTAGATTTTCAGGAATTTAAAAATAAAATCCATGCCAAATGCATTAAATTGTGCAATTTTTTTATATTTTTTTTTATAATAATCAACTAATGATTTAAATAAAATAATACAATTAAGTTGTGGTTCAGTTGACAAATATGCATAGAGTAATTAGTAAAGACAGTAACAGTATAGATAAAATGTAACATTTATTTCTTTCTTCACTAAAGTAATGGCTTTGAGAATGTATATAAATTACATTAAAAGGTTTTGCAGAATGAATGTTAATTAAAGTTCTCTTGCGTGCGTTTGATTTTGCTGGCTTCTCTTTATAAAAGCCTAGATCAAAGTATTAGATAATAACAACTACCAATTATACGATTGTTAAAATGTAAATGCAGAGTAACTCCTTTTCTTTATGTATTTCTTTACCATAAATGGAAAAAGAACGGAAATGAACTATATTATTAAAAAAATGCTAAGAAAGTAAACAGTAAAACTAAGTAAGCTTTATAAAATCTTTACTTTTTTGGGAGCATGTAATAGAAACCTATTGAGAATTCTGCAATTAATTAATTAATGACACTATTTGAACGAAACCCAAGAAAATTTAAATTAAACAAGTGAAAGAGAAATTCGTAACGCTATCTTTGTTGTCCAGAGGATAAAAAAAATCCACCGAAATGTAAAAGATCTAAATTACTGAACATAAAAAAAGTCATCAGAAATTCTAAGAAGCCAAGGATTTTCACTTATTTGGTAAACTTATAAAATAAATTAAACTGCAATTGACTTTTCTCTCTTATTTCGAAAACAACAGGAAATCAATATATTCATTAGAAACGGAGAGATATAAAAATATTAAAAAATATTTTTTTTTGTATATAACACCCAATACTTAAAAATTATAATTGTGGTAAAAACTAATAAAATGACATGCATTGTTAATGTTTTACTCGGGATATCTTTTTGAAAAAAATAGATTATTTTTTATATTTATCAACAGAATCTATTTTTCGAGTGGAATGATTAATGAAATAAAATACTTAATTACTTAAGTAGTAAAATAATGGTCCCCAATATTTATTACTTATTCTACAATATACTCCATGCTCTTTAAAAATGTGTAGAATTTTCTTCCTTGTCACAGCGAAAGAAAGCAGAATATTTTTGAATACCCCCGAGAGAGATTTTATTTTAAGTAATGCAATCAGTTATGTTATAAACAATAAGATGATTCAGTTACTTTACTTTCGCAATAAATAAAATGTAGCCAGGGGGAATCCATTTATTCTACTCTCAAATTGATTTAAGTAAGTTAAGTGGTAGTAAAACTAGTAAAATTAAAAATATGTTTTTACTTAGTATGACAAATTTATGCATCGATAATTACTTCTATCCGTATTCAGAAGGATAAATTTCCTTTTCCAATATTATTTCATTTATTTTTGTAATGTATTTTGCAGTTTAATAAAAATATTAGAGAGTAAGTTTAAATAATCTGACGAGGTAAATGTTCAATTTCACGTGAGTAAATTAACTTAAGAAATTAGATTTCGATATGAGCTTTATCTCTTGGAAATAAATTTAATAATGGCGTTGGAAAATCTAGAATTTTAGAGGGTTTTCCGAAATATCTGAAGAAAAGCATTAAAAAATCAAGTAAATTATTTTGAGTAAAAAAATAAGTACTGCTCTCATATTTCAATTTAACATGTCATAAATTTTCCCGCTGTAGAATATCACGCGTATTGTACTAAATATTTCCTTAACAAAAATTTTAACTTTTCAAGAAATAATTAAAATGTTTTAGCATTATAAAATTACTAAGAACTACAAAATTCTGTAACTTTCCTGAAAGATTAAACATCTCCGAAATAAATTGAGACAGCACCAATTTGAATATCTGAAATGAGTTTCCTAACATCCATTTAAAGTCTGAAGCCATTTGAGTATTTTATGAATATTTTCAACTTAGGGCATTAGTGTAGGATAAAATTGCTCCTATTTTTCCTTTGCCTTAATAAAGACCGGAATTATGCCAAACAATATTTTATTTTCTGCATGGTTTCAAAATATATAGTTAATATTCTCCTTGTTGGAATTTGTAAATTGAGAATTGCTTATTTTTAGAAACCATTACACTACCTTGTAACATTACCTTTTCTTGAATATTTCAAAGTAAATTTAAATATTAGAAGATATATAAAAGTGGACTTTTTTAATAAAAAAGTTCTCAAAATAGTAACAAAAGTGTTCTCGGAAACAGTGTGATGTGAAAGAAGAGTACATAGACAAAAATAAAATTTATTTAATTTGACAATTTTTCACTGTAAGTTTTTGTAACTCTTATGTAAATATAAACTTCTTTACTTATTATGAGAATTTTTTACTGATGGACGTTTACACAACTGGCTATGCCGAAGCTCAAAGATAAAAAGGAGGGGAAAAAAAGAAAGATACCATTTCTTGTAACTTAATATAAGAATTAATAGAACATTTTGATTTAGCAAAAATTATTCATACGAATTTGACTTATTTTTTAAGACACCAAGTAATATTCAGAATGAAGATTAAACTACAACGTTAAGGCTACAGTGGTCAGTAATTTTTTTAAAAATTTGTTACACACATGCTCCAAATTTTGACTGCCTGTATTTAAGTTATAACTAAAACCACACATATAAAAAATTTGGTGAGAAAAAAACGAGTAGATTTTAAAAAATTAAAAATTAAAAAAAATTAACGAGAATTTAAAATTTTGAAACGTTTGATCTGTTTTGATTTTTTTTAAATTTCATATTTTTAACTGATTTAACTTCTTTAAACAATTCTTTACAAATTTATGCATGCAATGTAATGTTTTATATGATACTTTACAAAATATGGGTAAACGCAAATTTTTATGAAATTTTCAAGAATTTTAATGACTTTATACATAAAAATCTTTAATTTTTCTTTCACCCTATCACTATTACTACAATGCCTCCAAGAAGTTATAATTACATATTAGAAGAATACTTTTGGAAAGTTTTGTTATAATTCGACAAAAATTGTAGCGCATTGAACATTTTGAATTTTGGTTTCGTGGCAAATTTTTAATTTTGAGAAAAATAGCTTTTTTATTTTAAAGGAAATTAACTTAGTTTTTTTTATAAAAAAAATGAAGATATAAATGTAAATTTGAAATAGAAAAATACTAATATCATATAAATATAAGAAGTAAGTGCAGAATATATTTATATAAGTGCAATATTTATTGTAGCAGTCACATCGACATGTAATACATACAGTGAAAAAAACTGAAAAGTAAGCTGGAGCTTTCTAATAATATTAGAAGTAAATTAGCTGAATGTATTTCATTATTATTTCATCTCAACCGGATAATATATTATATATTTCATAAATCATAATAAGTAAAAAATAAAGTATTTCTACGATTAAAATATAAAAATTCAAAACAGTAACAAATTCAATTACACATAAAAGGGAAACTGCTTGCTAAGTTTGATAACAAAAATTTAAAAAAAAAAGCATCGGCAATATAGGCTACATCTTTTTATTAGTGGTATTTCTTTTCATCTTTTTTCGTAAAAAAAGTTTTGAGAAATGCATCGTTTATCTTGTTTTTTAGCAATAGTCAAAGGAAAACTGTCATTTAGGCATGAGTCCTCTTTCGATTCAAGAGATTTCACGTAGCCTAAATTGTGCTTTTCGACGGCATCTGTTACTGCTATTTCCAGCCTCCTTTTGGACACGGATACCTCTTTTGGGCATTTTCGCCGAATGCAACTATGCAGACTTTCATTACAATTTTGCGTCTTGCCTCCTACGCATCTTTCAAGAATGGTGTCTGAAGCTAAACGTTGATATACAGGCATAATTTTTCCCACTACTTGTTGCGACAAGTAAGTTCTCATGGAACTATGTGACCCTGGGGTTTCACCTTTGGCTACTGCTCTTTTACAAAAACACCATGATGATTCCCTTTCAGGACACTTAACATGGGTAGGCTTTTCGTCAGGTGACGAGCAATGCATCAGGCTGGCATATATATAGCAGTTTTCATTTTTTTTGGTATTAGAAACATTGTCTTTTATTGCTTTTCTGTAGTAATTTTGCAGCTTTGTGATGTTTTTACCTGTAAGGCTTCCCTGCACGCCCACCAAGAATCATCTTTCACTATTTTACTTTGATGCGTAACGATGTGCTTAGCCTCTTCACAATATGATTTAAGCACTCTTCTCTCTCCTTTTCGATTTTTACACCTGAACCATATATTTTATTTTCTGACAAAAAATGAAAAGTTTTTGAGTCGCAATCACTCAGCAGGGAAACGAATGTCATTTGACAAGCATTAATTGACAGTCTCCACATAATTAGGCATAACAGCATACATCTCCATGGCTCCAGAAGTTCCATCGAAACTTTTGTCATGCTCATCCGCATGTCTCTTTTGCTATATGTGAAATTCCGCACTATAGACTCTCGTATCTCGATAAGTTGTGCAAGTATTTGGCAAATGTTTTTCTGTCAATTGTTGGCATTTTGAGCACATATGAAAAAGTTTCCATAGCAGCATGCCCTCTGCCTATGGATAGAAAGGCACTCACTAGTTTGCTGTTAACATCATGTGAATTTTCAGTCTTGAATAGTGTATTCTGAAACTTGAATACACACTTTCATAGCTTACATGACATGATTCGCGTAAAAGTTCCATCTTTGTAGAATATTTCATGGATTGGTGTTGCTTTATAACAAGGGCATATAGTTTCTACAATATTTGCAAGGAACTTTTTGTAATAGTTCAGAAAACACAGCCTTGTGGGTGAAAATATAACTTGCCTCAGGTTGGGAAGAGGTACTTGGTTCAGATAATGGATCTCTCTGCAATATATTGCTGTTTTTTCATCAACAGTTTCAGGAAATTTCTGTCATCGCTTCTTGCTATTTTAACACAACATCTTCCTCCTTTTGGTAGGACGACCTTCAGGGTTTCTATATCTCAATGATATAAGATCCATACTAATAATTTTAAACAACGAATTCAATTTAAAATGAGCTTTAGTTCTGAAAAGAACTTTTTGTTTTGGTAAAATCAATACGAAATTTGAGTAAAATTGAACGAAAAATGCAAACGCAAGTAAGTTAGAACGAATTTGTGAACAAATAATGCCAATTTCGGTCTATGATACAGTTAAAACAAAGTGTTGCCAACCTGAACTTGATAAATTAACAATTAAAAATAAACATTATCGAGACTTTGTCTACAGTAAATAAAATTCTTCCTGTCAAAGTGCATGACAGCTGTGATAGCATGACATAAGAATGCAAACAAAGGGGCGTGGTCATGGATGACTAATTCGAAACTATACCCTTTAACTCAGTAAAAAAAAATGTATAAAACCAATTTTTTTGCGTCTGATAGAAAGGCTAATATAATATTAAAATCAGTAAAAAAATATTTTTCCGATATTTTGGTCAAGTTTCCACATTTTAACTGTGGCCGCGGGCAGCCAAGTGGGGAAGGTATCGAATCAAGGCAAACTTGTCATGAGTTCGAGTCTAGTACCACTAAAACCCACAGTATAGGGGAGCAATGCACGTTAAATCTGTCGAGAGGTCAAACGTCCTCCTGTGGTGTGGTGCGGTAGTTAGGAGAGGGGGTGCCAGCTCAGGTTTCGTCCTCGTCACTTGACCATGATTCAAAATTACGAGGTCCGTCGCCAAAAGTCCTCGTGTAGTTGAACAGTGCGACGTTAATATTCACTTACTCACTCACCCACATTTTAACTGTCCACTGTAGCCTTAAACGCCTTTGAAGGCGCCAACCTTTCTTCCCCATTTACCGATGCAAAATAATATAAAATACTTCATAAAATAAGAGGAGAGATAAGTTAATACAAATTGAACGTGTACAAACGTAATAAATGATGTGACAAGAAGAAAATACAAGTTCTTTGTTGTATTTAAAGTGAAACATTAGTGAGGCAATATATAACAGAAGCTTAAACGTATCTTCAAAATGTTGGGTAACATAACAAATTTATCATTATAATTTAGTAATCAAAATTATATATAATTATGTGAACTATAATAACAGAGGATAAAGGCGATTATTGCAAATTAATGTTTTTTCTAACGTTTTCTGATCATTGTTTTAGCTTGGAGAAAGAGTAACAATTTGTTGTTCTATTTTTATTATGTTTTCATACATTTATATATACGTATATACATATAGATATATATAAGCTTGCTTCAATCAAAATTTCTAATTCACTAAAACTATAACAGAAAAATATGCTTATAATTAATTATCTTAGTTGGTTTAAGAATTTTAATGTTTTAAAAACAAATTTGATATAATAGTGAAAGAAAGATAACTGTGATGAATTTTCGGCACACTTTAAAGATGTGTTCTTTAAAAATATTTTATTTTCTTAAAGAATTTTTTATTTTTCAAAATTAATAACAATATAGTAACAACAACACATTAATAATAACAACATTAATAATCACAACAATATAACAGAAATACAGTGTTCATGAAGTAAGATAAAATATGAGAGGCATAATTACTTCTACAATATTTTATCCTTCAGTGTTTTATTGATAAAAGAAGTTAATGAAAACATTTCTGAAAGAATATTCGGCTGAGTTGATATGTTTTCAGGAGTAAAGGATAAGCATATATATAATATTTTCAAGAGTAAAAGGTTTTCTAGTTAACGTTATAACGTAACTATAGTTTCTTTTCAGCAACAAAACATTTTACAAGGAAATGAATATAATTTTTTCAGTTTATTTTGAATAATTTAAGTCGTGCACATGCTCATAAATATTCTAAACAAGCTATTTCACAAAAATTGATTTAAAGGTTTTGTTTAAAAAATAAAAGCCTTTGAAATGTTTATTTTTATTATTCTCTAGAGCGTACAGAGATTAAATTATTTAATACTTTTCCCTTTCGCCGATGCAAGTCTCGTCAAGCATGCTTTAGTGGTGACAATTCACAATGTACACAAAAAATGCTTATAAATGTTAACTCTCATTGGATTTTCATCCTTTTTTGATGCATTATGAAAAAACCGTTACTGGTAAGAAAAGACCGTTTTGAAAATGGGGTGGTAAGAGGTTACTAGTGGGAATATTTCGTTTGGCATCGATTGTATTATTTTGGTGAATTTATTTCCTGCACCGTTGAAACAAAAAATACCACTTACTTTTTCCCAGGCTGATTAATTTACAAACAGATAATATTGCCTCTCCAAAAATCTAGTAACATCATTTTAATGCTTATTTAAAAAGGAGTTACTTTCATAAAATTTGTGTTTAGACCAGTGATACTCAACCTATGGCTTGCGGACCGCATGTGGCCCACCGGCTTTTTCTAAGTGGTCCGGTAATGGTTCATGGCACTAAGAAATTCAATTATTGGAGAACAATGTAATAAAAATTAAGCGGGAGCTTCTATCAATAAGCAATTAAATCTATCAATATTGCTCTCAATTTTTTTATCAATATTGCTCTCAGTTAACAGTAAATCAGTTTTTTCTGTTCAATTAAAAATAATAGTTATAAATAATAAGTACGCCAGTGAAAAACAACATAATATGTGGTCGTAAAATAATGTGGTTCGTTCTCTATAATTCCCTGATTTTGTAAAAATAGTTTAGTGTTTGTTTTTTATATAATTATGTTATTAAATTTTGAAATACTTCAATATTGTATACCTATGTAAGAGCATAATTTATTTTAATAATAAAAAATAAATACATATTTGAAATTTTTCTAATATTTTAATATTGTTGTACTTATGTAATAGCACACAGATTACATCAGAATTCTTCTTTCCTTAATATTTCAAAGTAGTCAGACTTCAGTTTAATTTTAAAATACTTCTAGATTTTTCAACAAATATTGCAATTGTTACAAAATCAAAAGCATTCAGAAACATGTAAGATCTTAAACGGAATCTTTTTGCAATATTAAATACCATCGTTTCTACGCATTACTTTTTTTCGGGAACATCAAATAAGTTTAAAAAATTGTTTTGAAATATATGTTTCAAAGTTTCTTTCAATGAAATATATCAGGAACTAAATGGGGAAAACCAAATAGATGCTGAAATACTTATTTTACAAAGTAACCATATAATTTTTAGTTTATAAAATTTTAGAAAATAAAACAGGGGACAAACATTTACTCGAAGTAATGTTAAAAAATACAACGAAATACAATAAAAATTCATTAATATTCTTAAAAAAAATACTCGTATCTCATTTTTTAAAAATTTGGTGGGATTTATTTTTTTAACTTGTCTTGTTGTTACAGCGCAATACGCAAATAAATGCTTCTTTAATTTAGAATAAAGGTGTTTACAAAGAAGACACATATGAAAAAAGACTTACGATACATTGTAAATTAAACTACATGAAATATTTCTGTAGTATCTTGGAAAGCCTCTTTTATTCAAATTGGTTTCAAAAGAAATTCATATATCTCCAAATATATTTTAAATTAGTTACTCTAAGCGCACCAAGTTAGCTCTGAAATAAGATATAAATTTTACATTTCCAAAGAAATTGAATTTAGAATTAGAATTTATATGTTTATTAGTTCTCTAGATACTTCAGCACATTTTTTCGGTAGAGTAATATAAATTTTGTATGATGTATAATATTAATAATTCTATTGAACTTATTGAGATATTTTGATTCTTATATTGAGGAATTGAAATATTAATATAAATTTTCTTAAAATAATACACTGAGTAATTTTATATTAGCTTGCATTATTTTTTTTATTTTCAAAGTGATTGGTTTGTTTTCACTTTTGTTTGTTCATGTAAAATACAAGTTTGATAATATATTTGTCTATTTCATCTAATTATATTATATTTGTAAGCAAAGGAAAGTATTATGAATAATTTTATAAAAAATAAAACAAATCTATATTTAATAACTCTGAAAAATAAAAAAGGAACAAATTCCTAGTGTTTTATTGTAAGCAATTAATGAAATTTACATATTTTAAAACCAAAGTTGTGCATAATTTTGCTAATTGTTAAAATCACATTCAAATTTTAATAATTTAAGTATATTTGGGATAAAAGTTTCAGGAGAAAATAATTTACAATATTAGAAGAATCTTGGTGTTTCATTAGATAATTGGTACATGTTGCATAATTTAAAACTAAAAATATTTCCTCGGTTACTACGTAGGCACTTACCACAATCACATATAATTCGACGATACTTTGGAGATTACTTATATTTAAGTAAAACAAAATATATATGATTTTTGGTTCCATAAAGGAACGATTAAAATATATCTGAGATTCTGCAAATAAATATTTAATTAAATTTTATATATCTTGCAAGCTACCATTTTTTATGACCTCAAGAGGCTATAAAGCAGCGCTTCTCAAACTGTGGGGCGCACTCCCTTAGATAGCATGATAATCCTAGGAGGAGGGTGAGAGCATATTTAAAATTTGAAAACAAAAGATCATTTATAAAAATTATAAATTTATTGAAAAATAATAAACAAGCAAAATACATTCTTTCATAAATAAATTTTAAAAAAAACCCATTTAAACTATTTAAACTGATATAATAAACTTATAAATGAATCAGTACTGCGCAATGCATTTTATAATCAATTTAACAATACTAAGTTAAGAACAAGTTTAATAACTACCAGTGACCCCACATGGGCTTATCATATATAAAATTATATGCAGAAATTAATGCTTATCTTGATAATTTGTGTAGTCTATAATGAATTCCTTATTTGCCGATCAACAGTTACACGAATCACTCGCCGATGCCACCGTTTAGCACGTATACACGCGTTTGTGGTGTATTTGAGGGGAGAGGGAATAAATAAGAAAATTCTCTGAAATACGTCAATCCTTCACAAATACTCTCAAGGTCATTTTATTGCATTTCAAAGCCTTCGAAATAATTTTATGGACAGCAGTGAACAGAAAAGATCGTATTTCGGAAAGACGTATATATACGGCCGGGACAATTTACGTATTGGCTTAGCGAAACGTTTATATATGACGGTGGCACTTAAGAAGTTAAATTTATATTGTAGCTTAAGCATCAAAGTATCATATTTTCGAAATCAATACATTACTATTGTATGGAGGTGGGCGCGATGAAATTCATGATTGAATAATGGGTCGCAAGTCTGAAAGATTGAGAAGCACTGCTAAAAATCATTGATATTATCTGCATGTTTCATTTTGTGTAACTTTTCTTCATGTAGTTTAACTCCACATTTTGTCTCATCAGAAGGGAAAGTTAACAGCAGTTAATTTTTGTATCGCAATCTGCATCCGCATTACAGTACAGTAATACTTCGACTTGCGTGAATCCGGAGTTATGCGATTTTCAAATCTCGTGTATTCGTCTTTTATTTAACCCAATACCGAAGTTTAGGAGGAATCAGTGCTAGGGAATCTGATGAAATTGGAAATGTGATTAAAGAAGATGTCGATCTTGCCAGGCAAATAAATTTAGAAGTGGATAGTGAGGACGTTCAAGAACAGCTGGTTTCTCCCAATCAGAAGCTGACAACTGATGAGTTCCTAAAAATGCATAAGCAAGGGCAAGGCATAGATGAACTTGAGTCTTTAGACCCAGTTTAATCAGAAGCTCAAATGACGATTGGAAATTTGACATAATGTGCTTCAGTTTAATTGAAAATAGATTTCAAATTTTATAAAACGCAGACATAATCGAAGAACGCTTTTTCTCTACAATTCAAGGAATAAAAAAATTATTAGCATGCTACGAGGAAATTTTGAGGGAGAAAAAAAGAATCTTTGAACAAGAGAGCAGACTACTTTGTTAGACTTCATGAAACTTTCTTCATCAAAATAACTTTGGTTTGCGATTTTGTATTTGTTTACTTCGGATTTTATTAAATAATTTCTTAAATTATTATTTTCTTTCTTCTTCGGTCCCAACTGAAAATAATATATGATATATTATTAAGTTATAATAAATATTGTTGACTTTGTCGGTACCTCACCACACCTACGACCCTGGGCAATGGGGAAACTCGTAAATCTTTCAAAGGGTGTGCGGTTGTCCAAGGTCGAATGTGTACCATTCTCATATCCTACCCCAAAACGCTGCCAGGCATTTTTTTCTTCATTTTGTAGATTGACGGGAACAAAGAACAGTAAGAAATAAATTATTAAATAAATAATTAGCATTAATTAATAAAAGAATTATTAATGAGAAATACCTAATTAAATGTTACGTACTATATACATGGGGTAATAACCGATCGAAAAAAAATCATGGGCTATGTAGGAGGGTCCGGATCCGGGAACCCTTCCCCCCCCCCTTTGTGTATACCACCGATACTGGGTGGACCGCAACACCTTGAAAAAATTAGAAGTAGCCTCTAGCCTGGAAAAGTCTGTCCACTACTGCTCTATGCGTTAGACAAGTGATTCCTAAACAGCCAAAAGACATTTTTTTGTTTTATTTTTAAGTCTGAAAACCTACTTAATTTTATTGTATATAACAAGCTTCTTGCAACCACAATGAACGTCTACTTTACTATTTTTTTCTCACAAACTATTAAACATAAATTCTCAAGATTTTGTCTATCTATTAAATAAACATTTATCTTTATACTTAAGTAAAATTTTAAAAATAAATTGTTCAGTTTTTTTTTTAAAAAATGATAAGTTTTGTGGAACATAATTAATAATTTATTAAAATTTATAACTTTTTGTTACGACATCTGTTTTCCAGCTAAACGCTTAAGAAATATATCAAAAATTTCACTTCAGTATTCCCAAGTATACATCCATACATGCAGTAGATTTAGGGATAATAATACAAAATTTTTTTAAAATAAAACTTCAGAAATCGGTAGTTTTATAAAAAATCTTATGTTATGAAAGTAAGTATTCTGTACTACTTACTATAATCCTTGTTTTTACATTATTATGGATAATAAACAAATATTATCTTTATTGACCATTACTCTTGATATGATATTCTTTTTATAACTATTTTAAAGCATTTATAATTATATCATATAAATTAGCTATATATATATAATAATAATAATAAAAAAACTATAATAATAAAAAAATGACGCACCAAGAACGATTTGTCCGATAGAGACAAAAAATCGTGGGTAGAAAGATTATGTAAAGAATAGAAAATAATTAAAACTTCAGAAAAATTGAACACTTTATTTCAGAGTTACATAAAGAACTTAGAGTAACAAACTCAATAAGTTGTTGAACCACACCATTGTATGGAGTGATAAAGCACCCTGATGGACACCGGTGGTATTTCTTGCCAAATTTGTTCCAATTGTCGGGCCAGGTCATCAACATTCCTCGGTAGTTGTAGTCATCTTCCCATCATATTCCAAACATGATCTATTGGAAAGAGATATAGCTATCTGACTGCCCAAGGAAGAGTTTGGTAAGCTGTAAAAAAGTTCATAGCAACACGTGCCATATGTGGTCAGGCATTATCTTGCTGAAAAATAAGACCAGGTTACTGCAAAAAAGAACGGTAGCAGAACAGTTCTCAGAATGTCATAGACGTACCACTGTGCTGTAAGTGTGCCTCTAATGACGACCAAAAGAGTTCGGCTGTCAAAAGAAATGACACTCCAGACCATAACTCCTGGTTGAAGGCCTGTGTGGCGTGAAATAGGGAAAACAGAACCTTCACGCTGCCTTGGCGTCTCCAGACACGTCTTAGATGATTGTCAGGACACAGTTGGAAGCGGGATTCGTCACTAAACACTATATCTCCCCATTCAGCATGATTTCAACCTGATAGAGCCAAGCACCACTGTAATCTAGCTAGACAGTGTACAAGCGTGAAATGCATGTGTCATAGCGGTCGGTAGGAGTATAAATTTCGCTCTATCAGTCGTCTGTGAATGGTCATGGTGGTCACTCGTGTGCGGGTCGCACATCTGATGGTTGATAACGATGCATCAGGAACTGTGACAACTTATCTGACAACCAGTCTGTCCTCCCGATCTGCTGTGGCCCTAGGTCTACCGCTATCACCATGACACTGAAATCTGCCACTGTCCACCCATTCTTGGCAGCATCTTCTAATCGCCGCGTCGCTTTTACTCAATACCACGAGTGATTCTCCAATTTGTTCAACCCGCCGCTTTATATCCAATGACAATACCTCTTTCAAACTCTGACAGATGCTCGTAATGAGCTCGAATCCTGTGGTGAGGCATTTTTTCAGTCCATGGAAGGTATCTTAAATCGCAAAGGGCATCAGAAAATTTGACCATCTGATGGAGAATCGCTTCTTATAGGGGGGGGGGACACCTGTTGAATGCACAGCTCCAATGCGCTACAGCTCTCGCTATTCATTCATTGAACATCAAATTTTAATCATTTGCATATTCGGTACAAATGTCTCTGCATACAAAATTTCATTACAACCGGGCAACTCCTTCTTGGTCCGTCGTTTTTTTCCTTTGTTATAGAGCGCATTACTAGAATCTATGCTGGTCACAGTCCAACATTCAGAAACATTCAAATTTGTTTCTTCAATGACAAGCAACTCTAAAATTATCAATTTCGCAAATAGTTCTACCTACAAATAGCTCTACACTTGTTAAGCAATGCACTAAATCTTGGCATGTTGAAATAATCAGTAGTAATAACAGATTAAACTAAATTTTACAAAAAATAAGTAAAAATTAAAATTAAAATTTCAGTAATAATAAGTTGAGATTAAAACAGAATTTCAAATCACTCAAACCATAAAGTAGAAACTTTTTTCCCAAAAATCTTTTAGCAAATCTAACAGTATCTACAGTTTATTGCGTATGAATAAATAAAAAAGTCAAGGCTTTGAAACCTCTTCTCAAGTTTAAAAGGTCAATATTTACAATTTTATTTGTCGAAGTGGGTGTGGAACGTCGGCTTATGATTTTTAAAAGTCTTTTTGACATACTTCTAATTCATAAAATAACAAATTTGCCTTTTCCCTGAAAAGGTCATGAAATTATATTTAGACTACTGACTTCCCTCAAGTGCGAAGAATGTTGAGCGGTGTTGTCTTTCGCTTTCCGGAGATTATTTAAATTCAAAACAAAAAAACATATGAGTACGGTAATAAAAAGAAAATAGATACCTTGGAAAACAGATTGTAGATGTAGACCCAAGCTTTTGAATAATAGGTTTAAACTGGTTCAATAGTGCGCCAACTTTCTCCATTATCATGCTCTAGACATTTATAAGCTATAAATTTCTCTTGAAAAATTTAAATATAGAAAGAATACGTACAATAAATAAGTAAAAGTGAGAAGCATGAGATAAACTAGAGTGTTGATAGCAAAAACTAATAATATTATTTTTTATAAAGATAATTCTGAGCGCGCATTCATTGCGTTTATTTTACATTGCTCACAAAAATTAAGGGAGCAAGCCAAAATTGTAGAAATCGTTGCGCGATAGCCATGCATGGGCATACAATCGAAAATACAAGTGTAACCAAAAGCAAAACAGAAAAAAAGAAGCAAAAACATTTGTATGGGAAATTTAACTCCTTGGGATGGTATAAAGAACATGCAATGATGCTGCAGGGTAAGAATTTGGTTACATGTAAATGACAAAAACTGATTGTGAATGATACAGTATACTTAATATGTTGTGTGGTTCTCCCGAACTGCTAAGACTACTGCACACCTGTTTAGCATGGAAGCGATGAGGTTGTCAATGAGACGTTTGGGAATTCTGTTCCACTCTTGAGGAAGTGCAATCTCCAAGTCTTGGGTAAGGCCTTGGACTTGCAGCAAAGTGTGTCCCAAATATGCTCGATCGGATTAACGTCAGAAGAGCATACTGATAACTTTAAGCGTTGAAGTTTTTCAGCTTCAAGAAAGTTTCCCCAAGACGAGCTGTATGAAACCTGGCCTTTCCCTGCATTAAAAGAAAGGAATAACCAATGGATGTAGCCTAAGGTACAACATGGGATCTCAGGATCTCTTCTGCATACGTTTGAGCAGTCTAATTGGCCTTTTAAATGATATGTTAGTATGTACATCCCTTTATGCTGATTTAAGGCCATACCATCTAACCACCTCTTCTGTAATATGATTTTTCCTAAACGAATAAAGGGCTAACTAAAATGCCTTTTTTTGCCATTCCACAAAACGTCTGCTGCCCCACTTCTGAATTGGAACTCGTCAGTAAGCATCACTTTTGATTACAGTCACTTTGCATCCAATCTGATGATCCGCACCCCCTTTCTTCGGGCCGCAAGGTGTCTTGCAGTCAATGGAATACACATCATTGGTTTATGTGAATACCAACAACCCGCATGTGAACCCTATTTCGGATTGAAAGTCTTGAGACATTTCGTCCCTTTGCAAAAACTACCTTTGGATCTGCGTTGCATTGGCTGGTCTGTCTCGACGAGCTGTTAACAGGGCATATGGATCATTATTTGCTGAGGTAGCAAGCACATGGACGACCTTGTTCTGGCCAACGTCGAACATGCCCGGTTCCTTGTAATGGATTCCACAGTCTTCAAATGATACTTCTTGCAACTCCAACAGTGTCCATTACAGATATTTGTGTTTGCTAGATTTCAGTCTCTTGATAATACATCAAGTCATGGATTCTAGTAGATTACGTATCGTGTTACTTTCAGCTCACCCTTTATAACACAACAGCCAAAAGGTTGAATTTCACTAGCTTGAACACCAGCGAGAAATCTCCGTGGTTCGGAATTGTTGTTTCAGATATTTGTATAAGTCCTATTCTCGATATTGTTCGTGATGTGTATTGTGGGAACTTAGATTAAAAAAAAATCAAATTATCGCTCCCTTATACTTTGTCAATCCTGTAGCAAAACACTAGAAGCATTTAGAACAGCTTACCTTAAGAGGAAAAATGTGAGAAATGTTAAAAAGGTTGTATAACGAATCACTTAAATTTATAATTAAAAAAAATTCTGAGCACTAGATTGGGCAGTGTGTGTATATATTTGTAACATGGCAAACAAGTCAAGAACCGTAAATCTTTTTCGGATAAAAAAGAGATGCCTTCTGTAAAAAAAATACTTAATTTATATGGTCTAGACATATCTTTGCTACAATGAGAGGAAAACTAAATCTCTGTAAATCAAATTATAATCATGGTTTCTAATGGTACTGAAAAGGATTAGCAATAGAAGAAACAAATCCAACAGTTTTTTTAGAAAAAGTCATTTATCACAAACTAGTCGCAGTCTTTGTTCATATCATGAATTATCGTTAAGGAATTTATATTTGATGGTTTTTATTTTTGTATTATTTAGAACAAAGTGCCAGTGTAAATCTAATTCATTGAAACTTATTCTCTAAGTAACTGAGATATTTGTTTAAATAAAATTCACCTGGACTGTTTGACATAGTTTATACAAAAGCAAAAAGCTTTAAAAAAATAGTAGCAAAAATGTAAATTGTAAATACAGAACATTTCTTCTTATAAGTTTATAAGAAAATGCACGGTAAAAAGAAATCATCATGTGAGTTTAAATTGTTAGCCAAATGTTCGCGCTCATTCTATGCGAATTTTTTAAAGTTTGTATTGCATTTATCTATATTTGCTGTGTAGAAAAAATCGATATTTCATTAATAATGTGCAAAGAAATATTTATTTGCCTTTTATAGTGAAACAAATTTGATTAATATAATTCGAAATAAAATTGTAATACCTCAATACTTCTGTGTCCGAATCGCAAAAATCGCTTTCTTTCCTATCTCCTCATTTTTGTATAATTTTATTAAGTTTCTGAGTAACCGAGTAATAAGTAGTCATAAATTTACTCATTGTTTTTTTCATGTTCTGTATTCGAATTTTAGTTCCATAAAAGACCCGCCGTGCAGAGAGGCTGATACACTTCCTTCTGTCCAATCTCAAAGTCCTTTTGTTTGTATAGAGTGTAAGTTTCGAGTGTGGGGTACAAACTTAGGTGTCTCTCGTCTTCGTTACTTAACACAGATTTAAATTTATGAGCTCTGTTTCTAGCAGCTCGCGTTCCTTTATATTGCAAAGCTTATGAATAATCAGTCGTTTTAATTATTCAGACAGTTGAATGAATTCCCTATGATTCTCCGAAACTTATGCTAAAATGTTACCATTGATGATTCATTTATTTTTATTTAATTTCATTTAATCCTTTATATAATCCTTAAACCTCTTATCTATATATATAAAGGAGAAAAGCGACTCACTCACTGACTGACTAATCACGGTATCTCTGGAACTATTCAACTTACAGACTTGAAATTTGGCAGACATGTTCCTTTCATAGAGTAGAGTTCCTTTCCTTTCCATCCGCTAAGAACGGATTTTGCGAAATTCGAACCGCAAGGGGCGTTACGGGGGGTTGAGGGGCGTTATAAGTAATTGTTTCCGTTTTTAAACTACTCAACGTACAATTCTGAAATTGGGTAAGCAGATTCCTTTCATAGAGTAGAAATCAGCTACAAAATGAGTTTGGTGAAAATCGACCCCAAGTGACATTGCGGGGGCTTAGGGGGCGTTATAGATAATTATTTCCATTTTTAAACTATTAGACTTACAGTCTTTAAATTTGATAAATAGATTCCTTTCATAGAGTAGAGATCAGATACAAGATGGTTTTTGGGAAAATATCCCCTAAGTGGCGTTGCGGGGGGGGGGGCGTAATAGATAAATATTTTCATTTTTAAACTACTTGACCAACCTGCTTGAAAATTGGTAGATATGTTTCTTTCATGGAGTAAATATCCACTACAAAATGGGTTTGGGGGAAAATGACCAACAAGGGGTTTTGCGGGGGGTTAAGGGGAGATATAAATCATTATTTCGATTTTTAAAGTATTAGATGCACAGTCTTGAAATTTGGTAAACAAATTCCTCTCATAGAATAGAGATACTCCACAAAACGCGTTTCGTGAAAATCGACCCCCAAGTGGCGTTGAGGGGGCGTAAGGGGCGTATATTTTTCAATACAATCGAATTCTTAATGCTAGGTCTTAAATATCGATACTTTATACATATATATAACCAGCAAAAATTTATAAAACATCATGAAGTACCCAGCGAAGCGGGCGGGTAACAGCTAGTATATATATATAATATGTTACATTGATGTTGGTTTGTTAGCTAGTAATGGCTAAGAGCTAACAAACAAAACTATTTATTCTAGTAGTAACAATGAAAAGGGGACTACTCAATTGCACAAATAACATTTAAACGCGTGTCGTTGTCAAAGTGGCTAATGCTCGTCTTTTAGGTATTCGCCATTACTTTTTGTCTCCGTCGCTCTTCTCTCTGTCTCTCGTTGTTTCCGATCTGTCTCTGGGGTCTCTGTACGCATCCCTCTGAAGTGCGCTCAGTCACGTTTCACGACGCGGCAACTGCTACCATCACATGAGGGATTCATATATATATATATATATATCTTTTATACTTTTATTTTTTAAGTAATTCTTCATGCAGCCTTTACAGTGTTCTATGTACTGTATTATTACTGTACATTAATTATGGAACTATATGGCATGACGACACTTGTATTAGAAATATAAAAAGTTTAATATAAGTTTTGCCGGCATTAGTTAAATGAAGGATTTTAAAAATACGAATTTTTTTTTTAACATTTGATTAACATTAGTATTTTAAGAGCTTTACTTGCAATATGAGGATTTATCTTGTTTTTTTTTCACGCTCCATATTATTTGTTTCAAACTATTATGTTTCTCCCAGTGTTTCCGGCAGACGTAGCCTAGTGGTCAGGGTCCCTAACTCGTGGAAGGTATGTCATAAATTCAAGCTTTAGTGCCACAGAAGACCCACCTTGGGCAAGCTGTTGCACGTTAAATTTGTCATGGCCTTAAAATCTTTATGTTGGTGTGGTGTGGAAGTCGGAAAAGTGTGGATCCAACTGAAGTGACGTTCTTTGTCACATTACTGCGGTCCAAAATTATGAGGTCCATCGCCAAAAAACCTCATTTTATAGTGCGATTTCAACAAATACTCACTCCCTCATTCCCAGCTGTATTGTGCTCAGTTTCAAAAGTGTATTCAAACATGCGAGGCAGAAAACCTAATGTTTCTGTTTTCTTTTATAAGCTTGCTCGTAAAGAAATCAAATGGATAGACAGATTAAGTGAATCAATATCATTTGTAGGACATTGTCATTATGTTAATTACTGTTGTTGTGGTTAGATTTTGCTGTAGTGTTAACCTGGAACTCAATCCCTCTATTTATAACTAAAATATTCTTTTTATTTTAGGTTTGAAGTTTACCTTCGTTATTTTTCTAAAATTGGGAGTCATAAACATGTTTGATGAATAAAAAACGTTATAGTTTAAGTGATTTTACAATCGAACTTATATTCATTAGGAAGAAATTTTTCATTATCTTATGCCAGCAATGTAACTCGATCAGAAAACCTCAGTTCTATTGCCCATATTTCAAAAGTAATTTTAGATTTGCATGTATTTCCGAATTTTTTTGGCCACAAAGTTTGATATTTAAGGAAGACCCTATTTAAACATTAAAAAATACCAGACAAAAATGTAACTATTAAATGCATGTTATTTTTGTAAATCAAAACTGCACTTTAAATAACTGTAGTTATATTTTTTCAAGAGCTTTTTGAGTGCATGGTCCATGTTAAGCAAATCTATGATTTAGAAACAAATACTCCAAGGAAAAAATTATTCTGATTCGAAATAGAGAAAATGCATTTATATTCAAAGAAATTCGGTTAAAAAATTCAAATTTTGAACTCAAATAGAAATTCTAAAAAATATTTCATTTAAGTAAAATAATCACTTTCTTTAGAAATTCATTTATAATGGGTGTACAGTTTTTTTTAAAAAAATGCTCTCTGTATGTATAGAGAAGTTGTATCCTAATTTAAGATAATTGTTTGATTATTTCATAAGAATTTATCTATTTGTTTTGCTATGAAATGCACACTATGAATCAAACATTAAACTTATATTCCGTTTTTACCTGCGAAGTATCGACCATTAAAGAAACATTAGAATGCAATTCTTGTCGAAAAACGAAAACTTTCTTGCCACTACAAATATTTTGAGTTTCCAGGAAATATTTGCATCATCACAACTATTCCTCTCATCCATTGAACATTGAAACTTTAAAAATAATTATTTTAAAACCTTAAGACATATGCAGTTATTCTTTTTTGCTGGATTCCTTCTTATGTTAGAGAGGACTGAAACACGGGTCGACACTGCTTAAATAGCATCTGATTTTACTCATCTTTCCATATCACGAAATTAAAAGACGTATCAAAGCATCTACATATGACCAATAACAAGATCAATGGAATTATTTGATAAGTAATAAAGTACATAATAAAAAGTTCATCATTTCTCAACTGAAATAATTATCTACTCGAATACAAGATGTTATGTAGACGTATAACATCTTTTCTGGAGAAGAATCCCCTGTGTGCAGTCAGTGCATTTGTCCACTCCACACGGAAGGTTTTAATTGAATTCTCTATTTTTAACTTAGTTTGCTACAAATATGAATATTACACTTTAAGGTAATGGTTTGGTTGGGGAAAATTCCCAGCAGCTAATTTTTAATATTCCTCTGTCTAGTATTAAAAATCGCGTGAATTATAAACAGTTTGTAGAGATTATATAAGGTTAACTTTTTTAGTTTATATTTTTAAAGGAATTATCATATATATAAACATGTATATGGGACAATATGTCCAAAGAACGCGCAGCACCAACCAATCCTTGATAAGGAATTCTCGAATATCACTCCTAGAATTGGTGTTCTAATACTTATTTTTCATTTCACGAAGTTTAAATTAATATTTTGTTGGTATGACATCACGAATTCCTATTAACAGGAGACATTAATATATTTTTTCTAATTTTTATACGTATGAGTCTATCTCAAGATCAGTATAAGTTTTTTAAAGTCTTTTGTATAGGCCAAATGCTAAAAATTATAAAGATTTCATCTGTTATAAATCATTTCAGTAATAAATATCTATTATATCGATAGAGTATAAACGTAAGCAAAAGGCTAGTGGTATCAAAGAAAAACTCAATGTCATGAATGAATTCGAAAAAGGGACAAGCAAGCAGGCATTGCCAATGAATTTAATTTACCTGAGTCTAAACCACATAAATGGTTAGAATATGAGGACAATCTTCATCAGTTTGTTGATAACATTAATAGTAAAAAAGAATGACATGAAAGAAAGGAATAGAACAGAAGATATTGTAAAAGATGTGTTCTAGGCGAAGAAATGTCATATATGTGATAATAAAAGGATGTATTAGACTCCAATCGCGTATTCTAAGGTCAAGAGAGCTGTTGCTGAGTTATTTTGAGTAAAAGGAATCTCGAACTAGAGTAAAGAAAATAAGATTCTATATGTAGGAGTAATAAACTATTATCCTTAGAGGATTAAATACCAAAGCAATGACTTTCATTTTATTTAAATATTGTAGGTATCAAAATGAAGGCATTTTTTTCTTCCGTGATACACTGAAAATCACACAAAAGAAATGTATCAATGTTAGAACTAACATTATTGCTCACTTTATATATAATTGCTCAATTTATATATAATTGCTAATTATTGCTCAATTATTAATACTGTAACTTCCATTCAGTTAATCCGCAGTTTCGTAAACATGATTGTCGACTATGGTGTGTTAATTGGGTTAAAGTGTATTACTTAGCACTGCTTCTATAGTTTATTCTGCTCTTTAAAAAAGAGCCTAAATAATTATTGTTGGCATGTACATTTTTATGTATGTGTATGTATTTAGGGATGGAAAAGGTATAAGAATACACCACTGGATGTATCAATTGATGTTAATCCAATTAATGAAAATTGTTTGAGTTCTCGTATATAAATTAAACAAATATATATAATTCCAGCAACTAGGAAATGAATTATTTCTTTCCCATGACAACCTTGTTGTTTTATAGTGATTATACAAGAAAGAAACATTATTTTTGACAGAACAGAGAGGCTTTACAATTTTAATTTGCCTTCAAAATGTTATATATATATTTCACAAAAGTAAAAATTCCAATTGATGAAGCAGAAAATGTGGTTATTTAATATCTGTCACCATTATAGAAAATAAATATAAAACTTAATCATAACAAAATAGCCATTATAGAAAGTATGCAGAATATTAGCAAAATACATCTAATAAACCTTTTTTTTGTTAGCTTTCAGTCTACAAACTCTGAAAAAGAAATCCCATATTGGATGCTGTGTTGAAAAACATGTTTTCTGATTTTTCCCCCTCCACAGCAACCATAAATTTTTAAAGCATAAACAAACAAGTTCCAAATAGCTTATTTGGCACGCTTGGATTAACTGGGTTTTACTATAGTCTTCCCATTCAGGGAAGGTTTTGAGCCTGGATTTTATTAAAGTTTTTTTTGGGTTCATTTTTAGCATTAAATTCAATTCTTTTGTCCGGGCAAAATGCCAAGAAGAAAGTAAAATGGTTCTAAAAATAAGTTTGGATCTTCAAGGTGTAGATCTATTAAATCAGCACTATAAATAGTTGAATACTTCACCCAAACAGTCATTTATAATATTTCAAAAAATATTTAAGTTTTATGCAGATAGGTAGCTTTTTCTCATAAGAAACAATTTGCTACAAAAAAGGTTCTTGAATATTTAATTTTAATCCTTGTTTAAAATTTTTAATAATTATATTTATGAGGGAATTATTTTCAAACTTCTACGGACCATAAATATAGATAATTAGTAAAGTAAGAAATTAATTAATTTAATAGCAAAAGTTATGTACAAATGTGATTAGTTATTGACAAAATCGCGATGAAGATTCTGTTATTTTTCAAATAGTGCCACGATATTTCACATTGTTCAGAATGTTTCAGACGAATTATCAGAGAATGTTCCCATACGTGATGACCCTGAACGTTTTTTGTTGTTGTTTGTTTTTGTTTTTCGAAGCTTCTTTGCTCTGAAAGCCTTATCCAGCCCCCTAACAAGTTCTCCAGTTTAGGAAAAGAGGAAAATTGCTTCGAGTTAAGTTGGGACTATACGTCAGATGATAAAAAATGCTGTCACCCTCACTTTAGTTGAAGAGGAGATTGTTGTTGTTGTGTGTTGGCCTGTCCTTGATGTGCAGGTGGATAAAAAAAGCTTTAGATCAATCCGAAGCTGTCGAAGATATCTTCGTCAACCTCAACAGCTTTATCAAAGATCAAATCTTCTGGGCTGCTCTTGAAAAGCCTGGCTTGATTTGTTGGGCAGCCATGTTGTGGAGACAGTTGAACATTATCGCAGTTTGGGCAATGATTTGTGTATAACTTCTTTGTCCGTCAGTTTAGATTTTCATTCCTTTTACGTGCTTTGTTCTAAATCTAGTTGTTATCGATGCTGTTGTACGATTACTATTTAGAGCTGGGATAAAATGTTTGAAATTATTGTTGATTAGTCTTCGGCTAGCAACTGCATTGGCGTCGATGAGGGTCGTGAGGTTAGATGATTGGGAGCACTGGGTAGCTAGTTCTCAGTGGGCACTGTATCAAAAATCCTTCGGGGCCCTTTTTTAGAAATGAGTATCATGTTAGTGGGACTGTAATAACACAACTTAGGGTCCCTGTAGCTTGAGGGCCCCGTATTATTGATACGGCTAATATGGTGGTAGCTATGCCACTGATTGGGTGCAAGTTTTGGATTCCTTTGTAAGTTCATCGGTTTGAGCAGGAGATTTTGCTGATCATTGAGGTCCCCAGGAGAGATACAAACGCAGCATGGTGTAGAAGCAATTAAACTCAAAATGATTTCAAAGCCAAAGAATTTGTAATAATTTATTTTTACTATGTTAGATCTTAGAAATAAGTACACGATATGGTGTCAAGGCAAGCTAGAGTGTACAGATCAGTTTGTATTTATCTGAATAGGATGCAACTACTCAAACTTGACTAAATGTAAATTCTTCTTAATTTTGAACTATAAGAGGGGTCACGACAATATGGTTCTGGCACGAATCCATGTCGCAATATCTTCCACAAGCATTGACCATTATTTATAACCATCTGCTTCGTTCACTATTTACCGTATTTACTTGAATCTAAGCAGCACCCCAAACTCTCAAAATGTCTTTGTGAAAAATATTATCATCGATTCTATGCCACACCCCTAATTCTCTTTTGAGAAAATTTTTTTAAGAAATCTGTAAAAGGTTCATCAATATCCGATGCTTCAGAAGTTAAAAAAAAATTAATGAGAAATAATTTATTTATTTTACCAGAATTAAAAACTTTTAAATACATACATGAAAATATAATTACTCTAAACGTCAGTATCATATTTTGTAAATTATTCGTCACTCCCATTGTCACAGCAGACGTCGAAATTGGTGCCGTCTCCACCATTTTTCCACACTGTATCGTCTTCATTGTCTCCCGATGCATTTGTTACGTGATATTTGGAGTTTACTCCTTAATAAACGATTTTAATATAAAATCGGTGTTTAAATATTATAAGGAGTGAAATCTGTACAAACTTTAACAAAAAAAAAAAATGTTACGCTGTGTTCTGCGCATACGCCAAGTTGCTCTCCGAAGAAAGGACTAAATTTTCTTCTTTTTAAAAATTGCGATCATTCCTTTCCTACAGATATCAGACGAAAATTAATTACAGAATCGGAAAGTTCCCTTGTTTCCACCACGAAATAGTATAATTTTTTCTTTCAAAATAAAGAAATTTTGCATTTTTTACCATTTTTTTCCAAAAGGAATCAATATCGATGCGTTTTTATGAGAAGAGTTTTTCAATCGTTCTGTACGAATTTCTTACCATTGTAATGAATCGAAATTAATGTTCATACTTTGTTCTTTTTTGAATCAGTGATTCACGATATGAAAGGTGCCAGCTCAGGTGTCGTCCTCGTCAATTACGTGGTCAATATTACGAAGTCCGTCGCAAAAAGCCCTCGTGTAGCTGAATAGTGCGACGTTAATATTCGCTCACTCAAAATATGAAATAACCGAAAAAGAATTTTTTTTGTTGCTATTTTTCAAAAAATAATCACAATTTTAATTAAACATTTAATAACTTCGTTCTTTATAAAAATAATCACTCGGAACTTTTTGTCCAAGTGTCAAACGTTGCTTACCGTGTTTTGTTCCAAAATTAAAGAATTGCTTAAGAATTACGGTTTTTAAAAGAGTTTTTGTGTTTTTCGTCTAATACCTTTTTTTACAAAAAATCATTTATGCGATTACTTTCTTAATTTTTTTTTTTTTGTTTAAAAATTACAGTTATTTGTTATCTATTTGGGAAATTTGGAAAGCATATTTTAAAAACTAAACTTTCAAAAGACATTAAAACTTTAAAAAAATTGCAAACTACTGTTACTAGAGGTTTCACTTTTAAGCTTAATCGAAAGCTTAAAAGTGAAGCCTTAAAGAAAGCCTTAAAGAAGCCTTAAAGCAAAGTCTTAAGCTTAAGCTTAAGGTCGAAAATCAGTTTTTGAACTCTTTTGACAAAAAAAAATTGACTTTAACAATTGAAAATCACCAAATTTTTAACAGTATGTATGTAATACTATTTGGGTACATAAAACAGCAAAGTAACGAAGCATGATTATCAAAAAAAAAAACTTTATTTCAACAACCCAACCAATATACTCCGTTAGAATATTCCCTTTGTAGTGGTATCTTCATAAGTCAGTAACAGCCTCTCCAGACAGAGGTGATTGAGTTTACTAGGTTTTCTACTATTCATCTTACTACAATTGATCAAATTATGATCAATAAAATGGATGGAAAAGATATAATTCTCTTTTCTCTCAACTACCAGTCTCTTGGCACATGCACGGGATCTCCGTGGTAATATTATGCAAGAAGCACACATTTTGATGTTATCAGAAACATGGCTTCACAATGAGGAATTAGTTGAAGTTGAAAATTTTAAACGCATAACACAGTATAGACGACCAAGTACTAATCGTGGGGCGGGGTCACCATCTATCAAAACGTGCGTGGTTCTCAACGTAAGTTTATTGGCAATCATGATGATTTTGTGAGAAGAAATACCCAGGACGCGTTAGTCAAATTAAATGTAATTTAGGAGATATATGTGCCGCGAGATGCACTTTACCAAACAGTAAACCCACTGTTTTCGTCACAGTTTATATTTTTATCAATCATAATGTTACTGACTTTATAGATTATATCCACGAGACATTATTAGCATATACATAAGATAGTTCTAAAGTATAGGGGAAACAGCATCATGTACTTCCCCTCATACTTGGTGGTGATTTTAATATTGATTTCGAAAAAGCTGAAGGATTAAGGTTAGCACAATTTTTAAAACCAGAGCTTAATTTGGATTTTGTTTCTGTTAGAGTGCTTGAGACGACTAGGTTTGGTATAACCATAGATGCGATGTTTTCACTATTTGTAAATCACGTATCTACTGAAGTTCACGTATTATAATTAGTTTCCATAAGCCTCTTGTGATAGTGATTAATAATGGCGAGAGTATTAATGTAATTAATACTCAAAGTGATATTAATAGTGAAGTAAATCAACCTTCTTAATAATGTACTACGAGTAACATATATTTATGTAACATTACATTTGCTTACTATATAATCAAAGGCAACAGTACTTAAGTAGTAAACTCCAGTCGTGCGTCAGAGCTGACACACACAGTTTTTCTTAAAGAGTTGATTTAAGAATAATTTAAAAGAATTATTTACGACTGTTGAACACTTACATCGAAAAATGATATGATTTTGCTTGCTCCATCGACGTATATTTGTTTCATCCTTGCCACATTTCCAATGGTCGCTGCTCTGTTTCCGTTTTCTTTTCTATTGAAATTGCTTTCCTTTTCATACTTGCGTCTTAGTGAATTCGTCTTGATGCTATTACCGATATCTTTTATGCTTAGGTTATTAAAAGAAAGCTCATACAAAGAAATTTCCTTAATACGAGCAGACAGTGATGTTTAGGATAGCTTGCGGAATGGGATAGTCATTGATGCCTAGTGGCCAGAATGGACGGCTACATTTTTCTTTTTAAAAGGGGGGAATTCAAGGCCCCTCCCATTAGCAAATGTTTTGCCTTCGATTCTAAACCACGCCTGATTTTTAATAACATTAATACTGGAAAAATAGTGAGGCTTAGATTCAAGTAAAAATGTATATGTTATTTGATGTGTGGCCTTCTTTTGTGGTGTGTCGTTGCTCTGAAAGTGCCAGTCAGGCTGGATGTAAAAGAACCAATTAAGATAGGATAGACCTCGGTGATGCAAACGATGCCGAAATACAGCAGCGCTGTGAAGGCAAACATTACATTGAATGAGGATAATGCAACAAAAAATTTTAGGAGGAATGCTGACTTAAGTTGTTCTCATTCATGACATTTTAGTCCATCTCACATCCTTGATGGCAACAATCCCCGAAGAAGGCAACAATGAAAAGTTCATCCACTGGAAAGATAAATACATGAATCTTCAGGCAGATTATGTAAAAAAAAAACTATGCGTTTATGTTTTTGTATAAGTTTGGGTAATTATTTATTTTTTGTTTGTTCTTGTCTAATTTATGGTCCATTGGGAGAAAGAAGAAACTTCCCTCACAAATAATAATACGACATTTTTTTTTGACAATTGCTATTTGTGTTATAGATATAATGAATTGCATAAATTAGTTGTATGTTTCTTATTCTGATTCATAAGTGTTTGGTTCAATACATTTTGAAGTAAAAGCCATTATTTTAAAATAATTCTTCCCTTGATAACTTATATGTATTAATGCAGTAAAAAGAGGGCATTTATAATCATGTATATCATTTTAAGTTATAAACTACTTATAAGCAAAAAACAAAATGTTAATGCCTTATATATATTCTTTATTTTTTATTTATTTTGATTTAATTATTGTCTAAGATTATTATCTTTGTTCTTTGGAATTAGTGTAATTGTAATTCATTTATTGGACATGTTTACTGAAAAACTTTTTCCCCAAACAAATGAAACATGATTTTTTTTATGATTATTTTAGCACTTAAATTTTTTTATGGAAGGTAGTATATATGAGCGTAAATTCCTAATTTTCATTAAGTTATAAAATAAATCTTTTCTTATTTTTGTATCTTATGCATTTTCTCTTGTTTACTTTTCTTGCATAAGATAGAGTTCTTTTTTAAAAAAATAATATACAGAAAAAATATCTTTAGAAGATGCATAAACATGTTAAAAATTGTATTAAGTAAATATTTAGATATATTTCCATTTTTTACAGATCATAAAATTGTTTTTAAGTAAACATTACAACTTATATGACATAAAATGTAAAAAAATATACATATGAAAAGTGTAATGAATATTTTAGAGGAAACTCTCTATTACGGTGCATTTCATTTTGCTTCAGTTTTTAAATAGGGAATGTTTTTTTTTTTCAAAATTTATATTTTATTAATTATTTGTGTTTCGTTTCTGGCTTTTTGTAAATCTACCTGAATAATTTATACAACAAAGTTAGAGGAAGTATCACTTGCCTTTTGAATGTAAAAAAAAAGTGTTTGATCAAGTGCTTGTTTCTATGTCTTTGAAATTTGATTTATTTTCTTAATTATTCATACTGGGCCAGAGAATCACAAGAATTCTTTTTAGAAAATCAATTATTTTTTTTATTTACTATATTTATAATTTTGGATTTGAAGAGGAAAAAAAGAGAGGAGGGGGAAATGCTATTTTGAAATTAAGGCCTTAATTTTAAATAAATAAATGTTATCACACTTATGGCAAAATTCGTCAGACAAGAGGGAAAAAAATATTGTACACAAATTTCAAGTGAGTAGGAATGATTTTGGTATTGACAAATCTGGTCTTCAAATTTAATGACAAAAATAGGTGCCGATAGAAAATTACAGAAAATTCTAAAAGGATTATTTGACAAAAAAAAAAAAATTAAGATTCTTCCTAACCTCTATAAAGACGATGTAGAGAAGAACATTATAGTCAACAGATTTGATAAAAACTGAACGATTTATCTGCCAGAAATGGAATTGCGTTAATGAATTTGTATTGCTGTGCTGATTTTTTATTTCTTGACATTGTACACTGGTGTAACATTTATTTCCTGTTTAGAATATAATTGTAATTATTAGCGAGTTCTAGAATATATTACGATTTACTTTGAAATAAATTTCCTGTTGAATGCATGAACCTTCTTTGCATTTGAAGGTATCAACCATGTAAAAATATATAAAAACATAAGTGGGGGCAAAATAGCAAATTACACATCTGTGACGGGGCTATATCCGCGAGATTTCAATACTAATCCTCTTGGGAAACTTTGGGGCCAGCATTTATACTATTCCACAGCCTCTTCGGGAAAAACACGAGATATGTGTTAATTAGTTCGACTATATAAAGTCTCTCTCTCTCTCTCTCTCTCTCTATATATATATATAGATAGATTTCGTAAATGTAGGAAGAAGGAGTTGCCAAGCTATAACGTAAGTATCGTCGGTGAATTACTTCACGAACTTAGCACACTTGATAGACATAAATTATAAGAGTAAATTGTTAGATTAACCATTGAAGAAAATAGATTCAATACCGACCTGAGGTTAGCAAGTGTTCGTCTCCTTGTCCATTCTGATAGCCGAGATTATTTAGAATTGAATATTAGGTTTGAATATTAGAATTGAGTGTTAAGATTAATAGACGTATTAGGGAATCACTCCTAGGTTTCTACTTATAATTAAACTTGTGGTTGTTTATATGTTTGTCAGTCCTGAATAAACATAATTGTTATTATGGCTTTTGTTGGTGATGATATGTTTCCTCCCACACTTAGAGACGCCCCGGGCGGAGTGAGCGGGGTCCGAGAAAGGACCCAGCCACCACACATCGACATCGTATTCGAAATCTATGTCTAAACTAAACTTATCAAAACCAGGCATAAGCATATTACAAAATACCCACCGCATCACTAGGGTTTCTGATTTCCTTGTTTTTTTTTTTTCAATTCCCCAGAATACATCAAAATTTTGAAAATTTAATAACAAAATATTTTAAATGATATCAATAATAATTAGATCAAATGGAGATACATATAAAGTCCAAAATTTATACTATTTTATACATCTAGCTAAAAATACAAAAAATATGAAACATTATTCTTCCTTTTTAAATTGGAGTTTGAGAAATTATAAGTTCTGCCTATGCTATGAATAACCCTGCAGAGCATAAAATGATTTCTTAGCTTCAGCTGATATTTGAGGAATTGTTTTCAAAGCCTCACCCAGTTTCATGATTGATTTTGATTATATTGTTTTTTAATCAATCTTGAATCAATTATTTTTCTAATGTTGCTACAAAGAGATATATATTAATAATTGCTAACAAATTATTTGCTCCTGGAGAAACGATGATGTACGTTAAAAATAATTCTTGGATTTAAGAGATTTTATTTGTGTAACTTATTTCTTGTTTATGAAAGTGCTATATTTTTGTTACATGAAACTAACTAAATATTAATGTAAGAATTTCTAACGAATGTTTGGTTAGGAAAAAGAATGCATAAGAAAAGTTGCAAGATTTAAAAAAATTTTTTCTCCTACAAACAGTTTGAGGGTTTATTCCTTACTTAAGACTGCTGAGTGGCCGTGGTAGACCAGTGGTCAAGGTAACGGACTCGTGGCTGGCGTGTCAAGAGTTCGAGCCCAGTAGGGCTGAAGACCCGCCGTGTAGGGGAAGAATGCACGTCAAATCTATCGAGAGCTCAAACATCCTCCCTTTGATGTGGTGTGGTAGTTAAGAGAGAGGGGTGCCAGTTCAGGTATCGTCTGCGTCACTTGACCATGGTTTAAAATTACGTGGTAAGTCACCAAATGCCCTCGTGTACCTGAACAGTGCGACGATAACATTCACTTACTTCCTTAAGACTTCTTATTCAATTGAATAGTTTATAATGAAGACATGTATTAAAAAAATTTAAGTAAAATATTAAATAAATAGTTATATATATATATATATATATATTTTAGTGTTCAAACGCTTGTTCGACTATTCTGCTATTTTGATAGCAGAATAGTCGTTCTTTTAGACTACTAGATATTCTTGCTTTAAAATCTAAATATTTTTAGTCACCGATGCGATGTTCTACAGACAAACAAGAACTGATCGAGATAAATTTAATCTTTCTTGCAAAAATTCTCTTCCTGCCGGGGTGTTACTCTTTCTCTTATTACACTCTTACCCCACTATTGGGGGTTCAAACGGTTATTTCTTCTTCCAAGGAATTTAGGGTGAACGATCGCAAATTGCAACAGAGTGGTCAGCTAAAATTCATATAAGAGGTCAAAATCCGCAGTCAATTCAAAACTAGCGACCTCAGATTATTTCAGCCGATTGTCATTCCCGGAAATGAAAAAAAAAAATATGGAAATCTTATGATTTTCCAGAAAAGAAACCCTATGCATGATTCACGTAGTCTATGTAACCTAAGATGCCACTTTTTTTTATTAAACTGTTGTGTTTCCCATCCGTTGTGTTAAGCGAAAGAATTTGCAAAGACGAATTAAAATGTGAAATTTATTTCAATTCTTAGATTAATTTTAGAAAATTTAGAGGACAATTATTTGAAGTAGAATTGATAAATCTGAATAAAACAAAATAAAGTGGCATAAAAATAACACATGCATTTTGACTGACTTTACACAACACTGAAATGAATTTAATGTAATTCGATTTGCTTACGTTATCATAGTGGTCCCTCTCCACCGCATAAAAAAATTATGTGATATTTCGACGAAGTTGTTTGTTATATGTAAGAACTTATGAAATTTTCGAATATTTTTTTGTATGCGTTTATTTTTATGCGGTCCCTATCTATCACACAAAAACAGATTTAATAGAAAATAATTTTTTTTTCGTCTTGGGTAACTGACCAGTAGATTCCCAGTTAAGAAAATTCTGGTTAAAGTGTGGTATAGGGCGATATCAATTACTTTTGGCGACCAAAACCGATCGACAAGCTACTTCACTTAGCGATAGGTGTTCGGAAGCTAGAATGAAATAGTTATCTCACCATAATGTCTATATAAAAATCAATCGCCAAATTCAAAGCCTCCCCCCCACTTGAGCCAAAATTCTTTTTAATGGTTCTTTATTATTTGATATTTTATCGCGTAACTGGTTTTTCTCAATGGAATACATTAAAAGCACTTTAAAAACTGAATACTTAATGAAATGCATTATTTACATTTTCCCAAATTCCATTTTTTATCGTTTTTCAAAGATAAAAATTATAGTGTTACTTTTAACTCAAATAAATGTTTATGGAAGCTTTTATATGGTTACATACATCTTAAAATAATTTTAAATGGATGTTTAAACATCAGCGTATAGTTAAAAGATAGCTAATATAAATTCTCAACAACCCGAGAAAAAATTGTATATCAGTAAGAAAAAGATAATCTATAAAAATAGATTGTAAATGCTTACGTTTAATTTTGTTTTCAACTCCATTTTCTTTCATTCACAGGCAAGCATTTGTTTGTAAATTATGGCTAAGGAAACCAATTATTACAAAACTTTAACATTTTATTTTAAAGAAAAATAAAAGAAACAAGTACTTTAAAAATAGCTTTACATTGTATTTCATGATATTAATCCGATTTAATTTTTGAAACAAAATTTGGAATAAACATTATGGATCTCGGTCTTGATGTCACGGAAATTCCAGCGT